>CM054058.1:529686301-529828081 GCA_028641055.1 Alopecurus myosuroides
ACAGCCGGACCCAAACCGGTGTCAAGACTCGGCGGCCCGCGGATCCCCCACCGCCTCGGAAACGACGGCGCGAAATTCCGTGATGGGAAGGACCAAACCGCCCCCGCGGATGGCCATGCGCAGTAGCTCGCACGAAGGAAACACCAGAGAGAACTCAGTTTGGCTAATCTGACGAACTTGCCAATTCCAAGATGTGTCATCGGTTAACTCTTTGAACTCATCCTCCACTTCTTCAACTGAAAAATTGCCTTTGTCGATGACGACCGTTGCCGCGTTGGGAGTTGCTTTAGGCATCTTCTCTGCAGGAACTGACAGATGGAAGAAGCCGCGTCCCCCAAGACCGGCTCCCACCCAGATCAGCTTGCTTTGGGCCGCCCCGGGACACATCGCCGACCAATGGCCTTTAACCTCGCACTTGATGCAGAATGGATCCCCTTGGCACGACGCCTGGAAGTGGCCAGGTTCACCACACTTGAAGCACACTGCTTTCGGGGTGTCAGCCGGTAGCGGGGGCCCTCCCCCGACCGGCGTAGAGTTCGACCCCGAGAGCCTTGGCGGATGGAGAGCGCCCGGCCTTCCCCCCTCACGGCCCCGCGCCGGAGGAATCACGATCTGCGCCCGAAGACGGAGCTCGTCCTGTCTGTCCTCATCTTGGCGCCGTAGATCCTCCTCGCGGGTCCTTTGTCCGCGCCGGGAGACGTCCCTGTCGCGCTCCCGGTCAAGGCGCTGTCGCAGATCCACGTCCTGGCCACGGTCCCCACCGCGGCCAAGGTCACGATCATCCAAGCTCCGCTTGCCACGCCGCTCGCCCGAGCGCCGGTCGCGATCCATCCGCACCAGCCGGTAGGAGAGCTCGCCTGAGGGGGAGAGGACGGGGATGAGTTTCTTTGCACTGGAGCGAAGGCGGCGCGAATGGGAGTTAGGGTTCGAGCGAGCAAGTGGGGGATTTAGGGTTTCCGGCGTTAGCCACCTCCAGATATAGCCTTGACGCGAAGTGGGCTTACCCCCCCCCAGCAGACGGGGCCGCACCCAAATCAGGCCCATGAACCGGTATCGAGTTGACAGAGGGACGTGGCAGGTCACCCGTAGTTGGGCCCGGCCCAACCGAGCCCCCCACGCACGAGCGCTGCCTGGGCCGCGGCCCAACCACCTGCCACCCCGCTTCGGTCCCTCCGCCCGACGGGGGACGGGCACCCGTGACCGCCGCCGTCGCCAAGCACGACGATCGCCCGCCCGGCGAGCACCGCAGGGCGCAGGAGGCGAGCGCGCCCCCAGCACCAACCTCCCTTGCCAACACCTGGGGCGCCGCCCCCACGGCCCCTGAAGCAGCCCCCGCCTCCAGCGCCAGAATCTCCACTTCCACCGCACCGATCTGCAGCACGGACGACGACGAACGCACCGGGCCCTCGAGGGGACTGCTCCCCGTCGGGCACAGCGGCGGGAAATCCTCCGCACAGATGTCCGCGTCGCGGAGACCGAGCGCGCACAGAGGAGCTCCCTGCAGCTCTGCCGCGCCCGCGCCCCCCAGATCTGCGGCCAGGGCCCGCCCCTCGCAGCACGCCGGCGAGACAACCGGCCAAACCACGCCGCGCCCCAGCTGGCCGACGGGATCTGCCTCCAGGTCTTGGACAACGGAACGATCCCCCAGATCTCCGCGCGAGTCCACCTCCGAGCCCTCCGAAGCAGCCGCCCCGGCCAAATCGCGGTCCTCCGCGAGGTCAGCCAGCAGCCCCCGACTCCGGCGACCTCGCCGTGGTCTCTCCTTCGAGCCCGCCCGTGGGGAGGAGCGGGGGCGAACCCTATCGCCCCGCGCGTCGCCCGTCGCCACCGCTATGCGTCGCGTGAGACACATCCGAGTCGTCCGGCGTCCACCCAACCCACTTCCTTCATCGGCACTTTCCTTTGCTAGTCGATCGTATCAAAAAATAATCCTCACGGGATTGAGGCTTTCGTGACTTTCCTCTCACTAGCGAATCGTGAGACACACGGACTCCAACAGAACGCCGACCAACCTTTGAAGCAATACGCAGATACCACACCTGAAACTCGATGCACGGAAGAACACAGATCGGAATTTCAGCAGGAAAATCCTCCAGAGCAGACACAAGCCTCCACAGCGAAAACAAGCCTCGGCAGCAACTATCCAACAGCTCGAACACACGAACAACACCGGTGTCTTGACGTGCGCCTCCGGCAGACCTTCTCCAGCAGATAGAGATCTCAAACCCGCCGTGATAAAACCCGACAAATCTGATACCAAGATGATACGGATCAACGTGATCCGAGAGGGGTTTTGGCCCAATCTTTCACGGTGATTCGCAAAATAGCAAAGTTGAATTGAACAAGATCAACTCCACGCACGCACACAAACAGATCAACAAGATCAGCAATCAAAAACCAGCATAAATACGCAAACGGCGTCCCATCATGGGAGGAGCCACACGATAACTTTACTCGTAAAATTCTTGTCGGAGTAAAAGACTGCAACGTCCACCATGGTGTGCCAAGAGAGCAGGACGAACGACCAAAGCCACCATGCGAAGGCCAGCGCGCCTGCAGACACTGGCTACCGCGGGCGTGCGTAGATAGCGCCCGTTCGTTTGGGCAGCGGCGGCGACCCCAAACCGATGAGGACAATGACAAATAAATCCTCAACAAGCCTAGCCGAGCACCTCGCCCTCGTATGCCCTTCTCCCTTCCATGGTAGGCGCTGACTTTGTCTGAACCGACGGCGTGCCCTTTCACATGGTGGCGTCGCCTACCTCCATTCTTTAGCGATCGCTTGCTTGCTTGCGAGCTGCTGTTTTTTTTACTTGTTTTTATATTAAAAGGACCGAAATTACTTGTGCTTGCTTTCTACAAGGCTACACACCATGTTATCATGGAATCAATCCGAGAAAATGCACTTGTGCGCTTGCTTGCTTTGTAGTTGAGGGCGGTGTCATATATGTATACGCTACTTGTGCCTTCTGCTGGTCACTCAATTTTCCTTTTACGGGTAGTTTGTTTGAGTCCGACGACTACCGACCAACTATATTATTAATTAATCATTATTATACAATCCAAAAGGGAGATTTCCGAATCTACAACTTCGTTTCTGATTATGATCAGTATTCTGCTATCAGACTCCATTATAAGATTTTGTTTACCAATAGTTTCGGTACCATACCGTCTTCGTGTTATTTTATAAATACATAGTACAAAACGTATATATTCTAGCTCCACCCATGTACAAAAGGGCTAGAATTGACACAACCATGTGGGCAATCCGGACATCACGCAATAGTTGGACTCATATGATAAAGGGCTACACAATATATAAAAATGGTGAGAGATTCTCTTGCAATACTGAAGATTGCGAAGAGACTCACGAAGCTACTTCCAGTCCATGGATGGAACCAACTGACGAAGATTTTATTAAAATAAATACAGACGGTGGGATTGCCTTTGATCCCCATCAAGGTGGAGGAGGAGGGGTCGCACGCAGTCGGTCTTCGTTCATGGCAGAATGGGCAAAGCCTTTCCCTAGGGCGGCAAACCAAGTAGCGCACCTGTGTGCAAAATTATCATGTAATCTAACGGAGACGAGCAGTTGGTTTCGCTCGTCTGCTGAGTTTCTGGTTGTAAGCCCGTTGGCTGACGATTCAAGTGTCTGAATAAAGTTTTCTAAGTTCTCCAAAAAGAAAAAATGCTCCGCCGAAGTACATTTTTCCTGTTTTACTGATATGAGATATAAATAAGAAAGTGAAGAAGACATGGCATATGTACTCCTAGATGTTTCAGTATATTAGGGGCATACACGCAAACGAAAGTTTTCTCCTTGAATTAGATACATCATATCAATCGGTAATGTGAGGCCTTGGTTATGGCAGGTGAACTCGACATGCAGTTTTTTACCCATGGTGCCTATGTATGCGGTTTTTTACCGAGTAGATCGTGCTCATGGATGTATGTGTTTTTTACCGACGCCGATAGTGGTTGTGTACCCGATTTTCTTTAGCGCTCGATGTTGGGCTCGTGTTGTTGCGATTTTTATACCAATATATCCTATTCTTTAGGGCTAAGTATAGAGATCGAGGATGGGCTCGTTTGATGTGGTTTCTATACCTATCTACGATGAGCTCGGTTCGTTGTGTTTTTTCGTTTACCGACCGATCGATGCTTTGGCTCCATATGGATATGGGAAGGCGTTTCGACTGGATTCGACTTAATAATAATGAACTGAGCAGAGTAGTTAACACTAGCTAGATTATAGCTTAATGTGATTGATATGTAGAGCCACCAAAGTAGACATATATTAATGAAATGGATTGTACGTATTTACTTGTGGCCATACTGTCCATTAATTAATCACACAACTATACTGAAAGTGCCATATTTCTATTTCAAGGAGTGACATGTATTTTATGGGTAGTAGTTAGATATCTTAGTGTCTAGGAGTGAGATATATTAATGGCGCATATTTCTGTTTCAAAATTCATGCCCCGCACATAACTGTGTCGATTAATGTATTGATTTGGTTCTTGGAGAGTGATTGCTCTCTCAAACAACTAGTGTTGTCTGGTAGCTTCCGTGTTTCGTTCTTTTTACAAAAAGAAATCATATAATGAAACGACTTTGACATTTTGTGGCATCTATCGGTTACTACTCCATCCGGTCACCATTTTATTCTTCTTTGGGTTTAGTCAAAGTAAACAAAATTCTAAATTTAGACCAAGAATAAGAAAAAATACCACACATATTATACATATTAAATATTATAGATATTGACTTATTTTCATTAATAGGTTGTCATAATTTTATCTTTAAAATATCTAGAATACCAAACCAATAAAAACTGAGGGAGTATTTTATTGCTACATATATCCATCAAAAGCATTATCTAATGCTGCCCTTGGTATTTGATTTGCAGTTAGGCTATGTTAACATACTAGTTAACCCTTTGCGGCCCATGTCGCTCAATGTCGTTTTTGTACTTGGACGCGTGAGACTAATTACGCGGACGGCTGGTTTTTTGATGTCTTATCCTTCCCCTTTTTACATCCGGGTTCAGGCATTGACAAGTGATGTAGTACTGCCTTGCTATCGGTTGCACTTACATACAGTCAAAGTTTAAAAAATTGGACCGGTTATCGAATTTTTGAGATTGTCGGTTTAGATTTTTACTGGTCGAACATCCGGTTCGCCGGTTCACTACATGTTTTTAGTCATAAATTTATATGTTTTTACTTATTTAATGTTGTCAATAAATAAATAATTATGTGTGGAGAATACTTCAAACTTAAATTTTGTTATATAACGCAATCTACAAAACATCGCAGCTCAGGTATTATGTACGTATAAAGCAAACTTAAGTTTTCCTTTTTATTTATTTCTGAGATCAAATAGCTAAGCAATGTCAAGTTACTATGGCCCATAGGCCACTTTTAGTGCTACCTGTTTAGATAAAGTAGAATAGAATAACATCTCCATTACACAATACTTATCGATGCGGCTAAACTAAGTTTGTTGTGTTTTGTTATCTAACCAATCGAATGTTGGCTCCATATGGATATGGGAAGTAGGCGTAGTGATGTGATTCAACTTAATACTCTCTCCATATAAAAAATATATGAAGTTTTAGCGTTTCTTGAACATCATGTATCTAGACATATTTTAGTATGTAGATTGATGTGCATCTTACACTAAAACATGCCTAGGTAAGTGTTGCATAGAGGACATTAAAACATAATACATTTTGATACGAAAAGAGTAATAATGAAAATCTGAACAGAGTAGTTAGCACTTGATTATATCTTAATGTGATTGACTTGTAGATCCACCTAAAAAGGCATATATTAATGGTGTGGCGATTTATTAATAACACATCTATATTGAAAGTGTCATCTAAACAATAAGATTTCCATATTCGTGTCATGTACATATTTCTAGAATCATATATTAATTGGTAGTAGTTAGATGTCTGTGTTTTTATGAGTGACATGTATTAATATATTATTAGTGGGCACGTACATATCTCCGTTCCAACCTTCATGGCCCGCTGACTAATATATTGACTTTCTTGTTGGAGAGTGATTGCTTGTGCATGCTTATGTGTCATGTTCCTGTTTGTACAAAAAATTGTTCATCGAAATAAAACGAATTTAACATTTTGTGGCATCTATTGTTACTGTTTTCCTCCGTTCACAATTATGTTCTGTTCTAGGTTTTGTCAATGTCTAAATTTTGACCAAGATAAAGGAAAAGAAAACGAACATCTACAATATAAAATAGTATTAAAATCATCATAATTTTGTATATAGTTGTTCAAATTTTTGAAAAGTTCTTCTTTAGCAACCTAGGACTCCAACGTAATAAAAACAGCTGGAGTATTTAATATATATGTCAAAAGTAGTATTATTTAATACTACCATTGGTATTGTATTTGCTGCAAGGCTATATATGTCATCAGACCAGCTAAACCATCATCGTATCACGCCATTCATTGTCGTCTCCGTACTTCGCCGCGAGATGTACACAAAACACATCTCTATATGCATGTAGAGACCACGCACATCATATCTATCACTGCAGATTGTCCAAAGCCCGTGTGTGATGCCCAAAGCATGAGCGTTTAGATACCGTGAACCACACGTCCGAATGCAACTTGGCCTGGGCGATCAAGCCTTTGAGTGAGAGATAGCCAGGCTTGAGTTAGCTGTGGTGTATTGAGGTCGATGCTGGGCTTGGGTTCATGGATTTCTTATACCTATGTACCCGGTTTTTCTTAGAACTCGTTATAACATACTTATCGATCTGGCCGAACTATGTTTGTTTCGTTTTGTTACCGTCCAATCGAATTTTGGCTACATATGGATATGGGAAGTAGGCGTAATGACCGGATTCAACTTAATCTCTATCCATATAAAAAAATATATCAAGTTTTAGCGTTTACTGAACATCATATATCTAAAAATATTTTAGTATGTAGATTCATGTGCATCTTACGATAAACATGCCTGGGTAAGTGTTGCATAGGATGTTAAAACATAATACATTTTGATAGGAAGAGATTAATAATGAAGATCTGAAGAGAGTAGTTAGCACTTGATTATATCTTAATGTGATTGACATGTAGATCCACCAAAAGAAGGCATATATTAGTGGCGTGCGGATTTATTAATAACACATCTATATTGAAAGTGACATCTAAACAATAAGATTTCCATATTCGTGTCGTGTACATATTTCTATTCTAGGAGTGGCTTATATTGATGAGTAACAGTTAGATATCTGTGTTTTTAGGAGTGACATGTATTAATATATTATTAGTGGGCACGTACATATCTCCGTTTCAACTGTCATGTCCCGCAGATTAATATATTGACTTTCTTGTTGAAAAGAGATTGCTTGTGCATGTTTATGTGTCAAGTTCCTGTTTGAACACAAAAATTGTTCATCAAAATCAAACGATATTAACATTTTGTGGCATGTACTGTTAATGTTTTTCCTCCGTTCACAATTATACTCTGTTCTAGGTTTAGTCAATATAAAAATTTCGAAATTTTGACCAAGATAAAGGAAAAGAAAACGACAATCTACAATATAAAATAGTATTAGAATCATCATATAATTATTTTTTCATATTATATAATTTAATATTATAGTGGTCGAAATATTTTCGTATACAGTTGTTCAAAATTTTGAAAAGATCTTCTTCAGCAAACCCAGAACTCGAAACTAATAAAAACAGATGGAGTATTTTATATATCCGTCAGAAGTAGTATCCGTCAGCAACGGTATGTTACCAGACAAGCTAACCCATTGTGGTCTCACGCCATTCATTGTCGACTCGGTACATTGGCCGTGAGATGTACAAGACACATCTGTATATGCACGTACACACCACGCGCGTCACATGTATTACTGAAGAATGTCCAAAGCCCGCGTGTTTAGATACCGCGTGAACCACAAATCTGAATGCAAATTGGCCTTGGCGATCACGCCTAGCCAGGGTTGAGTTAGGTGTGGTGTGTTTCTGTTCTTCGCGGTTTTTCAGAAAGAACACGCACATGTAAATGACCATATGCTCTCTGTAAAGTAAGTATGGTAACAAATTGTGTACTATGGGACTGACACATCGGCAGAGCCCGAAATTCTTCGGGTACGACCCGAAATTAGTTTCGCTTGATTCGGTTTCAGCAGTTTTATGTCCACTCATATGCCTAGCACACCACATTTCTTTTTAGATGAAAAAAGTTAGAACGCCTTCCATTTAGTAATTTTCACAACAGTACCGTGTCATGATCTTTGTTTACTTTATATGATCGGAAATGGTGGGTACATTTTCTCCCACTAGTGGAAACAACCCCTTTCGTCCAGGGGGGCAGGGGGCATCTGTCCCGGTTGCACCAAAAACCGGGACAAGTGCCATGCATTGGTCCCGGTTCGTGTGCCCGAGGCAGCAGAAACCACCTGGGGGCATCTGTCCCGGTTCGTGGGGAGTCAATGGTCCCGGTTCGTGGCACGACCCGGGACGAATCCCTAGCCACAGGCCACGTGGCGCGCGCATGGGCATTGGTCCCGGATCATACCCCTAACCGGGACCAATGTCCCTTCCCCTACAAATGCGGCCACAGCCCCGTCCTTTTTTTTTTAAGCATGGGTGGTATTGTCTGTCCGCGTGGCGCATGGGTGGTATTGTCTGTCCGCGTGGCGCGGGAGTTGTAACGCGTGGCCATGAATGCGCGTCATAAACTGCCGCACCTCCACTCCACGCACCGTCGTGCCACCACCATGCCTCCGAGGAGGAACAACACTACCGGTTTCCGCGGAGTTCGATCGCGGCAGAACGGAATGTTCACCGCGACTATCCGCTTCGGGGACGACCGCATCCCCCTCGGCTCCTTTGCGACGGCCTCGGAGGCCGCCCGCGCTTGGGACGCGGCGGCCTGGCGCCTCGGCCGCCCGCGGTCGTTGATGAATTTTAGCGACTACCACACCCTCTGGGAAGCGGAGGCCAGGGCGCCGACGCCGCAGATCGTCACTGCCGCCGACCACCGCCACCTCAGGCACCGCGCGTTTCAGGGCCTAGTCGACGCCAGGGACGACCGCGTGGTCCGCGAGTATTACCGGAACAATCCGGGTGAGGAGAGCGCCGACGAGGAGCTATGGCAGACCCGCGCGGCTGAGCGGGCGGAGCGGCGCCTCGAACGCCACCTCGAGTTAGATGCCGCTCGGGAGGCGAGGACGAAGGCGCTGCAAGCGCTCCGTCGGGCCGACCACGCCGGCGAAGTCTGGGCCTCCGACGATCCGAGGTGGGGGCCTATCTCGGAAATACCATCATGCACCTCCTCCGACGAGGACGAAGAGTAGCGCGCTAGCGCGTCTGTTTTCTGTTGGCTGTTTAATAAAATAATTTGTTGTATTCCGGCAAACAGTGGCCCTCTAGCTCGTCTGTTTTCTGTTTTCCGTGTGATTTTTCCTGATTTTTTGGATTCAGATCTAATGGCATTTCGATAAACGTTAAAAAGAGGGGGACATGTATTTCGAAAGATAAAAAAGACACGGTACACATAATGGCAAGATTGGATCTAAATCTAAACGGAGAGCACAGATCTAAATAAACAAGGCAGTACATAATGGCAAAAGTGCATCGATCTACTAGTCATACTCCTGCCTAGGCCTATAGTACATGTACTCGTAGTCGTCGTAGTCGCCGCCGCCGTCGTCGTCACTATCGTCTGACGGTGCTCTGCACTCCCTCGGAGGATCACGACTCCAGGGCTGGGCCTGAGGGTAGCGCAGGCGAGGGATATCGCCGGCCCTGATGTAGTCCATGACGCTCTGTAGAGTCCGTCCGGACCACCATAGCCGACGACCGGCCTCGTGATAGTTCCCAGGAGGCAGACCGTCCTCCTCATACCTTGCGAGCCCCTCTCACGCCGATTGATGAAGAAGGCATCCCAAGTATGCTGGTTATCGGGATGCCAACTGGGATTTCTCCGCTGCTCCGGCGTGAGCTCGTGGTAGTAGTGGTTTGTGATGGCCGCCCGACGCGCCACACCTTGAGGAAGAGGAGGGACCGGCACTCCTCCGGCGCTCAGCATCCAACCGGCGGGAACGTTGTAGCCGCACGGGCAGGGGTAGTTCGAGGCGGAAAGTGCCTCCGCCTGGATGAATGTTAGAGTGGGTACGGTAGAAGCCATGAGAGAGTGGTGAGTTTGTATGTGTTTATGGCAATGCAGTGGCAATGTATACATATATATAGCGAGAAGAAAACATCCCTTTAGTCCCGGTTGGAGGGACCAACCGGGACTAAATGCGTTATGGTTTCATTGGGAAATGGATCATCCCTTTAGTCCCGGTTGGGGACACCAACCGGGACTAAATGGAAATTAGGGTTTCGTTTGGACCAATCAGATAGAATCACACGGATCGTGTGTTTCTTTCAAGCGCTCTTGAGTCGTTGGATCCGGGTGTGTTTTTTTCGAGCTGTTGTGAGCCGTCCGATCAGGGCTACAATGTGTTTCCTTCGAGCTGCTGTGAGCCGTTGGATGAGTTGTTTCTTAACCGTTGGATCAAAACACTAGCTCAACACTTTGTGAGCCAGAGGACCCTATATATATATAGCCCAGCTTCATACACCGGTCAGTTCATCTCCCAAATACAAAACATCCGGATTCGCCCTCATACGTCCAGTCGTGCATTTGGTATGCATATATGCACCCAGTAGCCACGGTCGGGCTGTATGATGGCGATACCGTCTGTTTTGTTCCACACCCCCTTAAGGTTTGATACATCATATATACTCAATTCATCGAGCAAATACAAAATATCCGGGTTCGACATCATACGTCCTGCCGTGCATTTGGGTCAGTGTTTAACACATTCATCCCCCTTTAACACATTCATCCATGCATGCTTGGGTCAGTGTTCACTTTGAGCTCGGGTAGTAATGTGCACGGGAACATCATCCGCGACGGCCGAGCACGACAGAACAGAATGTTTACCGCATCCCCCTCGGTGTTCGTTTGTTTTCTCTTTTTAATAAAAGAATTTTTCCTGTACAAAATAAATAAATAAAAGAATTTGTATTCCGGCGACATTGCGGCGCGCTAGCGCGTCTGTTTTCTGTTTAATGTAATTATTACTAATTTTAAAACAATATAAGATATTTTTATTTAAATTAAGTGCAAATAGTGAAATAGTTAATAGTTTGAATAGTTAGAATAATTATTTAGGTAAACAGAAAACGGATTTGAATTATTTACGCAATTTCAAACAATTTTAATGTTGTAATTTTTTCGTAATTTGAAAGTATGTAGAAGTTATTCACTTACATATTTAAGATATTCAAAATTTGGCGCTAAAACAATTGGCGCGCCGGCCCACTGGTTCTGGCGCGGGCGACCAGCCGGGCCTTTCGTCCCGGTTGTTGCCACCAACCGGGACGGAAGGGTCTTTCGTCCCGGTTGTTGCCACCAACCGGGACGAAAGGGTCATAGGATATAAACACGTCACCGCTCCCCTCAGTTCCAGACCGCGCGCAGGGACGAAATCGACGCCGCCAGGCTGCCCATTTTTTCCGTCCCCCCGCACCGCCCCTCACCCCGCCGGCATCCGCGCCGCCCCCCTCGCCCCGTCGGCATACTCCTCTGTGGCGCCGCTCCCGACTCCGTCGAGCGCACCCCCCCCCTCGGCCCCCCCTACGCGCCCTCTCCCGTTCGCCTCGGTCGGGCGCCGCCCTCTAGGTCCCGTCGCTGCCCCGCGCCGCTGCCCCGCGCCGCCCCTCGATCCCGTCGCTGCCCCGCGCCGCTCCTCGATCCCGTCGCTGCCCCGCGCCATCCTCCACCGCCCCGCGCCGCCGCTGCCCCGCGCCGCTGCCCCAAGAGGAGGTAAAAGGCCTGCCTCCATCTCGCCCTAATCTGGGGCCTTTTTTGTTTTTCTTCCTTTTTTTTACTTAATTACTATTTTTTATTATTGTTAGAATTATTAGTTTACAAATGTTAGAAATTTTAGTTTATGAATGTTAGAAATTTTAGATTAGACTTATTTACTTTAAATTTGTTTAGAATTGATATAAAAAATTTAAGAATGTTAGAGCATGTCTAACAGACCCCCTATATGGCCCAAACCCGTATAATAACCGCTGATATACGGGTTTGGGCTATACCCGGCCATCTAGCAGACCCCGTAAATGGACCACCCCGAACGATTTTTTACATGTTTGGGTAGGGGGCGGCCCGCCGACCCCTACAAGTGCGGGTCGGGAGGGGATATAGAGGGTCAACCCTCTACCTCGTGCGAGCTAGGGCGCGCTGAAGATCTTTTGAGAGTATGGACAGAGTTTACTTTGTCTAGAAATAACAACAGCAATTAAAATTCAGATATGAAGAGGCATCCCTGATGCCCCTGTTAGAAGAGAGCAAATCAACACTAAAATGAAGAAAACAGATATTGCTTCTGTATGAATGTGTTGAAGAAGCAAAGACAGGACCAAAGGTTACCAAATTTGCTGGTAACCTTTGGTCCTGTCTTTGCTTCTTCAACACATTCATACAGCAGCAATATCTGTTTTCTTCGTTTTAGTGTTGCTTTGCTCTCCTCTAACACGGGCATTAGGGATGCTTCTTCATATCTGAATTTTAATTGCTGTTGTTATTTCTAGACAAAGAAAACTCTGTCCATACTCTCAAAATATCAGCTGCCATGAGGGTGCCCAAGTCATGGATATGCAAAATGTCCAAAACCCTGTTTTGTGAGGGGCCAAAAGCTCGTGCGAGCTAGCAGACCCCTACCCCCACCCCGTAAAACAGAGAATATTCTGTTTTACGGGGTGGGGTAGGGGGTCTGCTAGCTCGCACGAGTTTTTGGCCGGTGAAATGTGTATACAGGGCCCTCTACACGCGTTTTAGGGGGCGAAAACATAAGGGGTCCGTTAGACATGCTCTTAGAAATTTTAGATTAGACTTAGCAATTTTAGATTTGTACGTTTAGAATTGATATAGGAAATTTAAGAATGTTAGAATTATTAGTTATTAGACTGACCAATTTTAGATTCGTACGTTTAGAATTGATATAGGATATTGAAGAATGTTAAAATTATTAATTATGAATGTTAGAAAATCTAATTAAGATAGTGTTATAAATTTAAGAATGCTAGAAATGTTATCGTATGTTTAAATATTATTACGCATAAGCAATTTTAATGAATTGGATCTGAAATATATACTTACTCTTTTTGTATAGTATGGAGCCAAGAGACGAAGATGCCGAAAATATGATCGAGGGTTTAATCCGCGGGCCCGACGTAGAGCCCGATGTGAGCCAGTGGATGAAGGACTCCGGTGAGGGAGATCCGGTGCTCACCCAGGGAGATGACTCCGATGAGGGAGAAGCCGACGGCTCCAATATGGGAGCAGCCGACGGCTCCGGTGGAACCATACAAATTACAAACACCGGCTCCGAGGTGCATATATATATATGTTAAGTAATGAAGCATCCGTTGTCTATATACATGTATTAACAGTCTTTATATTTTTAGCCATCCGGTTCAAATATATCAACCGGAAAAAAGACTAAACGAGGCGCAACAAAGAAGTTGAAAGATACAGAAAGATACAGGATCGACACGATCACAGCAGACGGCGCACCCGAGCTTCCCACTGATGTTGCCCAAAAATTTGTGAAGCAATGCGGAGTGCTAGTTAGAGATCACATCCCGATCACTGTTAATGAGTGGAATGAGCCAAAAGATCCGCGGAAACAAGGAATTTCATATGTCGGCAAAATAGCCAAAGATCATCTTTTCTCAAAGATTTTGGCTAATTTCAACTTACCCGTGCCGGAGGTGGACGAGAATGAAGCGGATGTGACTGAGGCCGATGTTACTAAAATGAAACATGAGATACGGGAAAAGGTCAAAGCGTGGACCCTGAAAAAGATGGCCGAGCAATTCAAAAACTGGAAGAAAAGATTGAACCTTGATTATGTTAAGAAGAACAAGACTCCTGATTTTACTCAAGGGTATGAGAAAATAAAACCCGTATGGCCAGACTTCGTGAAGTACAAGCTGGCAGAGAATGAACTGGAAAGGACGAAAACAAATGAGAAAAACGCCGGCAAAAAGGTATATCACCATGTTATGGGGCAAGGTGCCTACAAGGGTTCTAGTCCCAAGTGGGAGACATGGGAGAACAACCTGATTCAGCAGGGGATCACTCCCGAGCCGTTCTTGTGGGTCGAGCGGACAAGGTCATGGTTCTACGGGCATGGGGGCAGGTTGGACGCCGAAGGAAAAGCAATATATAACCTAAGGCATAAAAAGAGTCATCCTCTACCCATAGAGAAGCTGAGAGACGCAATAAAGGACGTTAAAGATGGGAAGTTCGTGCCAGATAGAGAGAACGACGAGCTCACACGAGCCCTAGGGAATAAGGAACACGGAGGGCGTACACGAGGCACAAAAGGCACTCCTCCGTGGAGTGTTGCGTTCGACTCCACCAAAAAGTTATACCCAGATAGAAGCCGTCAACGTAAAAAGGACAAGGAGGCAGCTGAAGCAGAGAATCAGGCAAACTGGAGGCGTCAACTTGAAGAAATGGTAAAGCTGACACAGGATGTAGCAAAGAAGCAGCAGGACCAAATTAACACACTTAGCCAGCAGATAGTGTCTACCGGCGCATCAGTACACATGCTAGAAGTTGAAGCTGAGGCTCCCGACGCCGCACATTCTCATCGCAAAAGCAGCGTTGCGTCCACGCAGCTACCGGATGATGATGCACCACCGATGATTTACCCGGTGGACGAGATCACGGAAATGACATCCTGTGAGCTCCACGTGAAGGTCGTCAATATAACCATCAAGGCGGCGGCCGGATATGTCTTACCGATTGGCAACGAACCAACTCACCATTGTCTCCCGGTTCCACAGGGCTACGCTGTTGTTGGGGTCGATGAAGTTGTCAACGGATTCGAGCGGGTAAAGCTTGATTTTCCTGAAGGTGAAGACGAAGAGTTGACTGAACTCGGAGAAGCCAAGAACTCGACCGTTCTATGGCTAAAGGAATGCATTGTGCTCACAAATCAGACGGCAAAGCCATCGAATTCTCGCATTTCTCTAGCGCAAAAGTCTCCAGCGCGGTCGTCTTCGCAACGCATGCCGTCTCCGGCGCGGTCGCCTACGCCGTGCACGTCTCCAGCGCGGTCGCCTACGCCGCCGCGTCAGCCCTCTCCGCCCACTAAGTTTCTGCCGAAACGTAAAAAATCACCGAAACGTCAACGGTCACCCCTCCCGAAGGTACCAAAAGAGGTACCCAAGTTACCTTACGACTATACTCCCGAGGAAACCCAGAAAATCGCAAAGGACGAATACGATGCGTGGAAATCAAAGCGGAAGGAGAAGCAAAAGCCAGATTTCCCTGAGACCGAAGAAGAGATAGAACGAGCTTGGAAAATGGTGAAGACTCTTCATCAACCCGAGCCGAGTCTGTCATCTGACTATGACCGCTCTATTCTGAAGTCACACCAGGAAATGGTGCGGTCAACGAAGAGTAGTAGCGCAAGCGGGAAAAAGGGGAAATCAGTTGCTCAACTCGGAGAGCAGAAAAAACAATCCACGTCCCCGCACAAAGTGATTTCCAATACCCAGGTGGGGCCGAGCACTAATATTGCTGATGAGGATATTGATCCGGAGTTTATAACACTGTACGCAGACAAGCCAGCTGATGCGGGTTTGTCCATTGCTGAGTATATGCAAACAGTGAACTACTTCCCCGCAGCTGAATGTGCGTACAAATACGAGTCCGGGCAGCCTCTTGTCAAACCCGAGGAGATAAAGAATCTACCAACGAAAATGCGAAGAGTGCATAATTGGTATATGCAAGCCGCTAATGAATCTGAGGACTGGCTATGTCTCAGCGTTAAGGACGAGCACTATGGAACTTGAAATGGAATTGTTATGATTCAATTTGAGGAATTGTTTCAGTTATACCAGCAGCAGGCCCTCGACAAATCTATCCTTAGTGCCTATTGTCTGTAAGCACTTATTTCTCTAGCTCACCTCATTCAATTGCATATATATTCATATATATATATATATATATAGTACACTCATATATTATAATTGCAGAATGAAGATTCTCGAATGCAAAAGAGATGGAGTCTATGATATTGGGTTCATTGATCCAAATATTATTTTTGAAAAGACTCTTCGGCAATCTCCCAAGGATACAGAAAATAATATTCTGAGGGCAATAATATTTAACCAACACCGACGGGAAATACTATTTCCTTACAACTTCAAGTAAGTGTGTTACTCTGTTGTAAACATTCTGTTTTCCTTACTCGATGTTCATTGTATAATTGATGAGTTCTGCGTGCGCAGCTTCCACTATATTCTGCTAATCTTCCAAATTGACAAAGGAAAAGTAATTGTAATGGACTCAAAACGTAAACCCCTCTCAATGTGGGCTGACATGCAGGAAATGATCCAGCGGTAATTTCAATCTTTATTAATTTCAGTATTTATATATTGCAATATATCGACTACTTTGTTTCATTTTCGGATATCAAGTAATTACTAACTCTTTTTATTCTTTTTCTTTCTCGGGTAGGGTTTGGAAGAGGTTCATAAAGAAGTCTCCCGGTGAATGAGAAAAACAACTTACATTTGATGTTGTGCAAGTAAGTACTATCTAGATCCGTGCCCATCTCCATTATCATGCCTGGTTGATTATTATTTTGATTGAAACAATATTCTCGTATAGTGCTTGCAACAAGGAGACGGGAATAACTTGTGTGGATACTACGTTTGCGAGTTCATTCGTCAGACCACATCTCCCAAGGGCAGAAATTTAAAACAACTTCATGTACGTTAATCGTCAATTCTTCTTATTACTATCTATTTTAGTTACTTAGCTTCATATATTTTAGTGACCACTCTTCTTTATATTAGATCGAACGGCCTCGGGACGGTCTTCTACCTAGGGACCGCATACGAGCAATTCAGGAGGAAATTGCGGGCTTCTTAGATGCAGAGGTCATAAACGTACATGGAGAGTACCATGCCTCCGGTTGGAACTAAGTTTGATTTTGTAATACACTCCATCGGTCATGTAATATGATCGATATACTTTGCTTCTGTAATATAAGTGTTTCTTATTCTGCTTTATATACTTATTCACTCGTGCGATCCGGGGGCTCGGTGGAGGGTACACCGAGGCTCCTCTCTTCTCGAGGTCCGGGGAGGGGCCGCCAGGAGGTCTCGGGGACCAAAAAAACGGAAATTGTAAAGCCCTGCCGCGGCAGAGAAAAGGGCAAAAGCCCTGCCGCAGCAGAAGGGGCATGCATCCCGGGTCGTATTCAGAACCGGGACTAATAGCCCTGGCCAGGTTCCAGCGCTCGTGCCACGTGGTCAGCCCCATTTGTCCCGGGTCCTGCCACAACCGGGACCAATGGGGAGGGTATTTGTCCCGGATGCCCCGTCCCGGTTGCACAACCGGGACAAAAGGGGGCCTACGAACCGGGACTAAAGCCCCTGTTTCCACTAGTGTCCGCATCCAAGAAGTATATTTTGTTGGTTAAGTGTTGTGTGTAGGTTGTTTAGGATGTAGCCGGAAGGGCGGCTACGGAGTGGTTTTTGGCGTCCGCTCTGCTTTCTTAGTTCGCAGAGTTGTCAGCTCGACGGTTGTGTGGCAAAGATTTTGTCCCGTTTCCTAAAAAAAGAAAATACTCCCTCCGGTCCTAGATATGTAACACGTTGGGGGAGTTCAATTTACACTCCCCCAACGTCTTATATTTATATTTAGGAAGCGAGAGAGTAGTTTGGAGTGATATACCGTGGTGGTCCATATTTGTGGCAGAAGCTGGCATCTCAGCACTGGGCTATATACACTCTACTGGAATTCGATACTTTGTCGTGTATCAGAAATACATGGCGAAGGCCCGAAAACACTCGTCAGTTGCCGAGTGCTACACTCAGCGTGAAAGACTCGGCGTTTATTAGCTCGGCAAAAGAGCGTACGCCGAGTGCCAAACCACGGGCTGCTCGGTGACGTCTTCGCCGAGTCTTTTACCCTCGCACTCGGGCAAAAAAAGGTCTGACAGCTTCACGTCTAAGTCTAGGACGGAACAGACCATACATGTTTGCCGATTGTCCCTGACACAGACACTCGGCGACGAGATTTCCTCGTGGGAACCAGCAAGCCGCCACGTGTGCTTCCTTTGCCGAGTGCCATCTCGACGATGCTCGGCACAGACGTTTGCCGAGTGTCGGGGCGTCACTCGGCGCTCGTGTTCGCCGAGTGTCCTACTCGGCAACGAGACGTCCAGAGGAGCCCCCACACCGCGCCACGTGTGCTTCCTTTGCCGAGTGTCATCTCGAGGCCGATCGGCACAGAGGTTTGCCGAGTGCCGAGGCGTTACTCGGCACCCGTGTTCGCCGAGTGTCCAACTCGGCAAAGAAACGTCCAGAGGAGCACCCACACCGCGCCACGTGTGCCCTGTTCGCCGAGTGTCAGTCGCGCTCGCTCGGCACACCCGTTTGCCGAGTGTCCAGGCTTCTCTCGGCACTCCTGTTCGCTAAGTGGGGCGTACCAACGCTCAGAGGAGCCCCCTGACACGCCACGTGTGCTATGTTCGCCAAGTGTACCACTCGGCAATGATTTTCTACAGGCACCCAGGTTGGCCCCTAGGAACTGTGTTCGCCGAGTGTTTTTTGGCTCACTCGGCAAACCTTTTCCCAGGGGGCAATCTGGGTGCCTGTAGAGCACCATTGCCGAGTGTACCATCGGCATATGTGCCATTTGGTCGTACGCTGAGTGTACCACTCGGCATACTGACCATGTGGTCCTGTTTTCTTGCTGCATTTTTCTCAAATCGCTGCAATTGAAACAAAATTTAATATACAGACAATTTTTTCTCACTGGAGCACTCACATCACATACATAGCCCATAATATTTATATAAACTCACATAGCATTGCAAATATTCATCCATACATAACATCACACAAAATATTCCAGTTCAAAAGGGTACATAACACATAATATTCAAGTTCAGACTACATAATGTTCATCCATAGATAACATCACTCCTGCATCTTGGAGGTCCTTCTCTCCATCTCCGATGTCCCCTCCTTGCTCCATGTGGGATCCCTCCGATACATTCCCCTATGAACAACTGCATTAGTCGAGGAAGCTAAATATTGATTTATTGAACAAGTTCATGCCAACTTACAATGTTGAAGTTGATTGGAGGGAGATTAGGTAGAGGAGGAGCCGACGGATCCGCTGGGATAGCTCGCATCCTCTGCAATGACCAAGTGATCGGTCCGTGAGTTAACATGCTTAAAGCGATGAATAGAATGGAATGGAAAATCTGTCTTATGTGAAAAACAGTACCTCGAGCATCGCCTGCATGACTGTCTGCTGGGTAGTCATGTGGCTTTCCATCATCTGCAACTTCTCTTTTGACTCCGCCGCCTCTCTTTTGCTTTGTTCAAGTTCAGCCTACGGTATGTGAAATGTCATTAACCGTGCAATGCAAGCATGCATAGAAAGCGAAGATAAGAGTGACCAAGGAATTGTTTGTACATGCACTGCAGCGACGGCAGTCAATCCTGGTCGTGGGCGGCGCTCAATAGACGGCGCTGAGCTCGTCTGGATGGCACGGATCTGCGAGAGTGATGGAGTACCTGATGTGTCGAAGGCGCCATCGGCAAAGGCAAACCGGCCGTTCTTCCGACCCTCTCCCACCAACAGGAGTTGCACATACACTAGGTATTATAGCTAGCTCACCATTGAAAAAAACACCTCCAAGCCCATATCCATCTGCAGCCAAAAGTTGAAGAAGATTGTGTAGGGGCCACGTCCTTGGGTAATGGGGAGCCTTACACCTCCTCCTATACTGCTGCCGCTTAACCCCGAGACACTCGGCCGTGATCGACTTCCTCAAGGGATACTACCGCAATGTGGAGAGTTACCCTGTCCGCTCCGACACCAAGCTAGGGTTCCTCCGCACGCTTCTACCCGACGCGCCGCCAGAACATGGCGTTTCCCTAGATGCAATACTGGAGGACGTAGAGCGACAGATCGTTCCAGGGCTGACACACTGGCAGAGCCCAAACTTCTTCGCCTACTACCCGATGAACGCGAGCTCAGCTGGGTTGGCCGGCGGGATGCTCTCCACCGGCCTCAACGTCCTGCCGTTCATGTGGACAGCCTCACCGGCGGCAGCCGAGCTCGAGGGTGTCGTGGTGGACTGGATGTGCATGCTGGTGGGCCTCCCGGACCGTTTCCTCTTCTCGGGCGGCGGCGGGGGCGTGCTGCACGGGGGCAGCTGCGAGGCCGTGGTGTGCACGCTGGCGGCGGCGCGAGACCGCGCGTTGGGCAGGCTCGGTCATGAAGGCATCCTGAGGCTAGTGGTCTACGCCTCGGACCAGAGCCACTGCACCTTCCCAAAGGGCGGCAGGATCGTAGGCATTCCCCCATCCAACTTCCGAGTCCTCCCGACATCGGCGGCATCCGGCTACGGCCTCACCGCAGATAGCGTCCGTCACGCGGTGGATGCGGGCGTGACCAGCGAGCTGGCACCACTGTACATGTGCACCACCGTGGGCACGACAGGGGTCGGCGCGGTGGACCCGGTGCGGCGTCTTGGAAAGGTGGCGCGACGGTACGGGATGTGGTTGCACGTGGACGCCGCATACGGTGGCAGCGCCATGATCTGCCCGGAGTTCCAGGACTACATCAACGACGCGGAGCCGGCGGACTCGGTGAGCATGAACCCGCACAAGTGGTTCCTCACCAACATGGACTGCTGCTGCACCTGGGTGTCCAGCCCGGACGCGCTCACCTCTGCGTTGTCGCCAACCCGGAGTACCTCATCACGATGGGCGTAGCAGATGCAGATCAGGCGGTGGTGGACTACAAGGACTGGCAGATCGCGATGACGCGCCCTTTCCGTGCCATGAAGCTGTGGGTGGTCTTGCGCCACTACGAGGCGGCGTTCATGCGGGCGTACATACGGAGCCACGTCAAAATAGCCAAGTGGTTCGAGCGGGCAGTGATGGCAGATGAGCGGTTCGAGGTGGTCACGCCGAGGAGATTCGCTCTCGTCACCTTCCGCCTCCGCCCGCGGTACGGTGACCGCGACCACGCCGTGGATGACATGAACCGCAAGCTCCTCGCGGTGGTTAACGCCAGCGGGCGGGCGTACATGACACACTTCGTTGGCGATGACATGTTCGTTATCCGTATGGCCGTAGGTGGAGCCATGACGCAGATGTCGCACCTCCGGAACGCGTGGGAGCTTGTCCAAGAGAAAGCCAAGGAAGTGCTAGCCGCACTTCCACTCCACTCCACTCCGGCAGCGGCGCCCGGAATATAATCAGTTGCATCCAATTATACTCTTTTTTACTATATTTATAATGTTTGTTATGAAATAAGATGGAATTATATATAACCGCCACAAATGTTCTGCTCGATTTCTTAGGGACATTTTCTAGGGATGAACGGAGAATGGAACCGATGGATGGAGTCAACGGATTTCTTAGGGACATTTGCTGGGTTAAAGATGGCTCCTCCTCCTCGATGGTACTCTTGGCTCCACTTATCGGTGAACACGAGGCTTTTGGCTCGGCTCGGGCACGACAAGTCTTGGCTCGGAGGTCGAACAAGCCAAGGCTAAGACTTCCTACCAAACCAGCTCGCAAGACGGTTAAAAATCTCAAATAAATTTAAAAAATTCACGTGACCTTGCTAAAAATGTAATAATCTGAAACGAATTTAGGTGAGAAGAACAAGCCAAGAAAATAAGGAATGGTAGTGAACTTAGCGAGATGTGAGGAAGCCTTGAGGAAGCCTTGAGGAAGCCTTGAGGAAGCCTTCAGATGAATTCAACAACGACGAGAAGTAATACACTACAGGAATCTGGCAGTATGCCAACGGCCTGATACCATCGCCATATGCACAAAAGCCGGCACCATATGGCTATGCCAACGACAATACCCTATGCCGACGGAAAAAGCCATCGCCAACTTTCTCTTCGGCATACCTCGGAAATACCGCATAGAGAAGCCATCGGCAGTTGAAGCTATGCCGACGACCTTCGCACCCACGTGGCATGCTCTGGTGTCTCAACGAGAGATCTATGCTGATGGCCAAATATGGGCTATGCCGATGACCTTACACGCCATGTGGCAGCTCCTGGTGCCTCCCGGGAGCTATCTATACTGACGACCAAAATAGGCTATGCCGACGTCCTTTGCCCTCGACGTACATACCTAGCTACGCCGACAGCAAAAATAAGCTATACCGACGGAAAATGACGTCGCCATACGAGCTGACCATAAACCAAAAAAAACCCCAAAAAGATGCAGTTTATAGCCAAATAATAAAAACAAAATCACTTGTGTGTCAGAAGACAAATATAAGACTAGCATTGCATACATTATTCTATATAAGTGAGCTAATGATGAATTACGCAAAGAAAGAAGGAATACCTCAGTCCCTATGATGCCCATAGCAATTACAATATGGTCTCATTTCGGAGCCGGTACATCTGCACACGGACTTCTAATCAGCAAGGCACATGTAAATACCTATTGCAACTATTTTTTACTCATCCACACTTATCAAACAAGGACTTTGGTCCGGAGCATTAGTCTCGTTTGCATTGCGAAGCGGGACTAGTGCTCCGGTTACATCGCCACGGTCATAAGAAATGCCTCGTTTGAGCTAGTCCCGGTTCGTAACATGGCGTGAAACTAGAGTAGTTTGGCCTCCTTCTGACAGATGCGAGAACCTCTAGTCCCGGGCCGTGTTACGAATCGGGACTAGAGGTCCTCTGTTCCCATATACCCGGCGCTGCCTCTTCCATCTGCTCTGTTTTTCCATTGTGGAGGTGGTAGGTGTGTGTTACTTTTTTTCATTTTCTATGCACTAGAGGTGTTTGATGAAATTCCCGAGCTAGCTAGCTTCTTTGATCTCCTCTGTTTTTCACCACCGAGATCGATTTTATCCCTATTTTCTCCATAATTGGCGAATACTTGGTGTCACCTCTTCAATTGGAGTGATTATTCTCCAATAGTTTTCAAACATGCAAAATAAGATGAAATAACATAAGTAATGCATCATATTATGAAATATATCGATGAATAACAGAAAATTACGATATAAAATAGTGATGCAAAATGGACGTATCAGCGGTGGTGGCGGTTTTCTCCTCGGATCATGATCTGGTCGGTAGGCGGTGCTCCCTTCTTGCCAGTTCAGCAGCGTTGGAGGGGATCAACAACAAAATGGATTTGGGGCAGCGGCGGAGGTGGAGGACAACAATGACGGCAATCTGGCATCGACTCGGTCGGGACGATTCTCTTTGCTGCCAATCCCACTCTGTGTCAACGGCGCACGATTCCTGGACTTGAGATGCAACACGAGAACGTCCGACGCAGGCCCTAGGCATGGTGGTGGTGGCCTTCTTCTTTACTCAGAGGTGGTCGGACGATTGGTTGTGCATGGAGCAGGGACGGGCGGCTGCCAGTGAAAGCCGTGCTCAGACTACGGTTTTGGCGGGCAACGACGGCGCCAACACTTTGTTACCTTGTTTAAGGTGTCTCCTCTGTAGTCCACGTCTTCCCACTTGTGGTCCATTCAGTGTCGGACTTCGAGTCTCACGGGTGCCGGTGAAAACCTATGCGGACGATGGCGGTGTATCTTGGGGTCGTTCCCTGGCGAAGGCATCATTTTTGTAGCTGCATCTTCCCTGGAGAAACCCTATGTACAGGCTTTCCGGATCGGACGTTGGTGACACTTGCGGGTGTTGTTCTCCCTCTTGGGAGAAACATTTTTGGAGATCATACTGACGGGAGTGGTCTGATAGTGCAGACGTGCTACTTGGGAATTTTCAATAGCGAGTTTTGGCGTCATGGTGCAGTGAAGCCTCGTCGTTCCCGTGTGAGCATGATCATCACGTGTAAGGCAGAGGAGTTGTCTGGTATCGTGGCGGAGTCGATGGCAGGTCTGATATGGTGAATGCCTTAATCCATGTCTAAAGATGGGTTAGCAGAAGACGGAGGCAGCGACTTCTGGAGCGTGTACGTCGGTGCGTTCTTGGGTCTGCTAGAACAGTTGTGCCCCTTGCTCGCTATCGACCGGCTCGGCGTGGCCTTCTGTTTTTAAATGATGTGTGTTGGTGTGCTGTCAGGGCGCATGGCTCTTTTCTTGACCAACCCATTATCAATAGTAGGGTATTGTAGATACAGCATGCTGTCACTAGGTTGGTGTCTTCAGGTCAAGTTGAATTATGTATTTTACTGTAAGACGTGATGGTCCATGCTTTTGTTATTTTATGAAAATCGTCTGTGTGCATCATTTTAATGCAGAGTCTATGTGTAAAATTCCTATTTATAAAATATATATTTTTTCAATGATGTTGGTACACTAGCTGAAAAGAGGGCTTCCGTTCAGGTTCCCAAAAGGATGTAGTCTTGGCTGAATTTGCAGCCGGTTCTAACGGTTAGGACGCGGCGCGGACACGACCAATCTTTAGTATCACGGGCTTGAACGCTGCATGAAGCAATGCAGGTGCCTATTGCTTTGAGCCCACAGTCATATCCTGTAAGCCTCAAAGCTATCCCATGCAGCTAGCTTTGGAATTTTCAAAAATGGGGACACGTGGTAGGGGGCGGCGGTACAGGTGCTGGAAGCCCTAGGAGAGAGTTGGCCGAAGGACTTGGCCCCAAATGGCTGGTGCAGGTCTAAGCTGCGGGTTCAGCCCGTTTATGTTTTATTTTTCTGAGACCAAACCGCACCGCCCCAGCCCGCTATTTTCGTAGGTCCGCACCATTCCGGTCCACATGGCTGTTGACACCGTTTCAGCCCAAACCATTTGAAGCCAAAGCAAAATCTGCACCAAAATGCCCATTCTGACCCGCACCATTCCCAGCGTGGGACAAGATATAAGGATACCCTCCTCTCAACTGACCAACAACTTGTCTCCCACTTCCAATTCACGGGATCTCCGATCACATAGAGTGGGTTACCACTATGGAGAACTCATAGCGTGGGTCTCAAACCCATCTCACTCGATGCATTATCTATCACGTTCCGTGATAAACCCTTTGTGAAGGGAACTGCCAAGTTCATAGATGTTTGGATATAATCCAACGCAATAATTTCAAAGTTTTTCAATTTCCTGACAGATTTCAATCTCCTCTTGACATGTCCTGATGACTTTTAATTATCGTTAGAACTGTTCACTTTGATGATCACAGTTTTATTATCACAGTTCATTAGGATTGCGGGTATTGTTTTTTCAACCACAGGTAAGTCCATCAAGAGCTCACGAAGCCACTCTGCTTCAATAGTGGTTGTGTCTAATGCTGCAAGTTCTGCTTTCATGGTTGACCTCGTTAAGATGGTCTGCTTGCAAGACTTCCAAGAACCATCACCACCACAAGTGTAAAAACATAACCACTAGTGGCCTTAAGCTAATCAGCATCAGATATCCAATTAGAATCACTATATCCTTCCAGATCCCTTGGGTTTCCGGTATAGTGAATTCCATAGCTCGCAGTGCCTTTTAACTAGCGCATAACTCTCTCAAGTGCACGCCAATTATCATCCCCGGATTGGAAACAAATCGGCTCAATTTGCTCACAACAAAAGAGATGTCAGGCCTCGTGGCACTCGCCAAATACATAAGCGAACCTACAATCTCAGAATACCTCAGTCAAAGCAACACACTAGCATCATATGGAGTTGAAGAAGGCTTGCAGTCACTATACCCGAAGCGACTCAAGACCTTTTCCACATAGTGAGACTGAAGCAGTGTGATCCCACCATTATCATCTCTCAATAGCTTGATGTTCAAGATAACATCAGCTACTCCTAGATCCTTCCTCTCAAAACAGTGAGACAAGAAATCATTAACTTCCTTGATTAAATCAAGATTGGTCCCAAAGATCAATATGTCATCCACATACAGACATAGAATAACTCTCTCGCCCCCACCATGGAGATAGTACACACACTTGCCAGCTTTGTTTACAACAAAGCCTTCAACAGTCAAAGTCCTTCGAACTTTTCATGCCATTGCTCAGGTGCTTGCTTGAGTCCATATAATGACTTCAATAACTTGCACAGCTTGCCTTCCTGACCGGGTAGTACGAAACCATCTGGCTGCTCCATGTAAATGTCCTTGTCAAACTCTCCATTAAGAAAATCCTTCTTAACGTCCATTTGATGAACGAGAAGACCGTGCGACGAACCAAGTGAAAGTAGCACAAGAATAGTGGTCACTCTAGCCACATGTGAATAAGTATCAAAGAAGTCTTCACCTCCTTTGGCCACAAGCCTTGCCTTGTACTTTTCAATTGTACTATCAGTCCTAAGATATTTCTTGAACACCCAATTACATCCTACAGGTTTACACCTATAAGGACGATCAGTGATTTCCCAGGTTCCATTAGCAAATATGGAAGCCATCTCGCAACGGACAGCCTCGTTCCAGTAGTCAGTATCAAGAGATGCATAGGCTTTTGAAATGGTCCTAGGTGTGTCATCCACGAGGTACACAATAAAGTCATTACCAAAGGAATTTGCGGTTCTCTATCTCTTGCTCCTTATAGAAGTTCATTATCATCATCCACGGGATTCTCAAAGTGTTCTATCGGAATGGTGGGTTCAGGAATCTCAGCTCATTCCTAACTAGATGAAACAGGTTTCTCCTGATTTGATGATCTAGGCATATCCTTCATAGGAAATGTGTTCTCAAATAAATTAGCATCATTATACTCCATAATCATACCAACATGCATGTCAGATATCTCAGATTTTATTATCAAATATCTATAACCAATGCTATTAAAAGCATAGCCCAGAACAACAAAATCTATGGTTTTTTGTCCAAGCTTGCGCTTCTTTGGAATTGGTATATTGGCTTTCGCCAAATGACCCCAAGTACGTAGGTAGGAGAGCTTCAACATTTTCCTTTCCCATTAGTCAAATGGAGTAATAGTTTTATTCTTCGTGGGAACTCGGTTTAGGACATGACATGTAGTAATTAGCGCCTCCCCCCACCATGCCTTGGAGAGACCCAAAGTATCCAACATGGTGTTAACCAAATCAGACAGGGTTCGGTTCTTTCTTTCAGCCACCCCATTTGACTGAGGTGAGTAGAGAGGCGTACTCTCATGAATAAATCTGTGTTCCGCATAAAACGAATTAAACTCGTTGGAAAAATACACTCCACCACGATCATACCTAAGCCGTTTAATTTTAAGATCAAGTTGGTTCTCAGCTTCGTCCTTATAGTTTTTGAAGTAAGTTAAAGCTTCATATTTACATTTCAGAAGATACACATAACAATATCTAGTGGAGTCATCAATAAGTGTCATGAAATATTTATTTCCACTTTTTGTCAATACGACATTCATCTCACAAATATAAGAATGCATAAGTTCTAGTGGTGCCAAGTCTCTCGCCTCCGCAGTCTTATGAGACTTGCGAGGTTGCTTAGATTGAACACACACTTGACACTTGGAACCTTTAATAGTGCTGAATTTGGGAATTAAACTCATATTTGCTAGCGTGTCATGCAACCAAAATTAATATGACAAAGTCGTGAATGCCAAACATTGGAATCATCATCGTGGCCAAACATAATTAATAACTTTGTTGCAAATATCTGACAAGGACAAGCGGAACAAACCTCCGCATTCATAACTTTACCAATAAATTGTTCATACTTGGAAATTACAACTTTATTAGACTTCAAAGCCAACTTAAAACCATCTCGACACAGATGTCAACCACTGACGAGATTTTTAATGATGGAGGGCACATGATGAACCTTCTTCCGGCGCACGATCTTCACCGAAGTAAACCTCTGATCGACCGTACCAACACAACGAACAGTAGCATGTGACCCGTTCCCCGTCAGCATGGGGGAAGTCCCTGTGACATGGTAAGAAGAGAACATGGAAGCATCAGCACACACACATGTACATTTGTGCCTATATCAATTAACCATTCAGGAGTATGACAAACTGAAAGAATAGTAGGAACTATACCGTACCCAGTATCATTCATCTCAGTGTCACCAATGACAATATTAGCGGTCTTGTCGCTATTCTCCAGCTGCTGCTGCTCATGTCATTTAGTACACCTTGGAGACCAGTGAGTTAGGTCACCACACACGTGGTATGACCCCTTCTTCTTTTTGAATTTGGTAGCGTGCGAAGGTTTAAACTTGCCATCGGGTTTGCCTTTAAACTCGGATTTCTTTTTGTTATATTTAGACTTGTTTGGCGGGTAGTGTTTCTTTTGTACCACATGTGCAGCAGAACCTACCTCAGCAATACGAGCACGTGTATCCTTTGCTCTCGCCTTCTCTTCCACATCAAGAGATCCGATGTGGTCCGAAACGGAAAACTCATGTCTCTTGTGTTTTAGAGAAGTAGCAAAGGTGCTCCATGAAGATGGAAGCTTGGCAATGATGCCTCCGTCCATAAATTTTTCCTGTAACATACACTTAAATTTCTCAAGTTCTTTAACGAGTAACTGTATCTTACGAGCCTGTTGAACAACAGAACGCTCATCAGTCATCCCGTAGTCATAGAATTTCTCCATGACGTACAACTCGCTGCCAACATCCGAAGCCCCAAATTTGTCCTCGAGTGTAGCCCACATATCCTTGCCGTTATCAAACGACATATAGGGATCGACAATGGAATCATCAAAAATACCGAGGAGGGCACTTTTAAACATAGTGTCCATATTCTCAAAGGCCTCCAGCTGTGCTAGATTGAGATTGCCATCAGTCTTGCCCTTGGTGGCCACATAGCAGCGCAAGGTTTGAAACCATAGCACTTCTCTCGTGTGCCACCTCTTATAGTCCACACCCTTGAAAGGGTTTGGCCTTGTCGCCGCAATAAAAGCGGGTGCAGGTGCAGCAAATTGCCTATAATCAGCTTTTTGGATTGTTGAATATATTAGCAATTTAACATATGATTTAATTCGAAATAGCATCAGACAAATAATGACAGTAACAAATACGTTAACCATGCAAGTATCTAGATCTAGTACAGTAGAAAGACCGATCCAGTCTATAGCAAGAACTAAACATATGAATTCCAGTAATATCTCATACAAATGGAATAGAGATATGTACGATGCAGCGGTAGCGGCACCACCATTGTTGTTGTCCATGTTGTCGCTCATGTCGTCGATGAAGAGGTTGCCGTGGTCGGGGATGAAATCGTCGTTGGGGAAGTAGTCGCCGTCAGCGGTCGCGCGAGTGCGCTTGTTGATAGGCGGCTGCCATACAGGATCACAAAAGATGGGGTTCTGGAGGCATGCTGGAAGGAGGGATGGAGAAGACTTGATAGGCGGCGCAGTGGTTTGGAACAGTGTGAAACCATAAGATGAAGTGGCGGCTAGGGTTTTATCAAGTTAATAAATCATTAAATTTTCCCAACCGAAAATACGCGCTCTCGGCTCATTTCCGCAACCCGCGGCGCGGCGGGACGCGTTGTGACGAAGCAAGGCGAGGCAGGCGGTGGAGGAGGAGCGCGCGTGTGGCACACCTCTCCACTTTCCTTGCCAACTCATACATGATCTAGAATGGTTTAACCTATAAGGTGGTTCCATCCTCTCCAAACTAGCAATATGTGACTAAACTAGTCCCACTCTCTCCACTTGTATTTATTTATGAATGATGCTTGACAATTTCAGAATTGAGTTGGGCTTGTTGGGATTTGAGGCTGAGCCCAATATAAAGAATTTGGGGCCAATCCCAATATAATTCTTACCGTTGGAACCTGGAACACAAAACTCATCGGCTCCCGCAATATTCCCTCTTTGGCCCATGACTTATGGGCGTTGGGATGCGAATGTTCTTGACGCTATGGAGTTCATGCATACATAGAATATGTTCTATCTTACATTTCTGAATTTAGTTGTGCTTGTGATATTGTGAATGTTCTCCAGTACATGCCACCTCCTCAAACAATTGCAAATCATTCTAGGTTTTTTGGATTCAAAGGACTTATCTCTTCCGGTCTCGTAGAACTTTCACACTGCACATCAATATTGTGAGATGAATTTTCACTGAAGTGAGAGATAATTGTGTTGGTCAAGTTACTCAAAATGTGCTTTCAAAATAATAATTTCACTGAAAACAAAAGGAGACACAAATATGGGAAGAAATTGTTAAGGAGTATTAGTATAGGTCTCGGATTCTGTATTAGTATAGTTGTTATTTCCTTATCTCCAAGTCATGTGTAATATATATATATATATATGCACATTGGGCTATCAGTATAGACAACCTGCTTCCATAACATGGTTTAGGGTTTGCTTTTTCCTCAACATGCACAACTCGTGCCGTGAATCAAGTCTAGGTCAAAAAAAATCTCGGTCCCCGATCCGTTGGTGGTCTGCTCCGTTTCAGATCGATTTATGGTCTCTCTCACCTCCGACGCCTTCCCGCCGCCATCTCTGGTCGTCGGTCGCTGCTCTCCGGTCCATTGCCGGCCCGGCCAGCCGCCCTCGTCCGTTGGTCCCATGATCCGTGTTGAAGCTTCCTGGCCGCTGGCCTGGTTCCGCTGAAGATTCCCGTCGGTCTGAAGCGCTGACCGGTTGCCTGGTTGCTGCTGCGTGTGGGGGGGATGCTTCTGATGATGGTTTGTCGCACGCGTATAATAGAATTTTTCGTAGTAGTGATTAGCCGACTAACATCATGTTTGGTAGCATTCACATAAAATATTTTGTTATCATTTATCTACTCAAGCACAAGCATGTTTTAAGTTTGGTATGCTGATTCGTCCGACCGTGTCTATATTTTTGTATTGTTTCATGCTTCTGTTATACCACTACTACATATTTTGCTATGAGTTCATGTCAATTCACAACATTTTTATTGTACTAACGTATAAACCCAATGCAATTTTTCCTTTTTTCATATCTCATTTTATACCTCGAAAATTATCAGGAAATAGTAAATGGCATATAAAGAAGATTTAGGGATTTACTTATATTTTATGGAGAAAGTAATTCACATAAAATATTAATGTCTTATTTTCTGCAATCTTACAAATAAAGAAAAGGATTATGAAAATACATTTGATAATTTTATTTTTAATGGGAAATGAGATGGTATATATAATTCATCTCATTTCTAATTTTATAAATATATGGTTTTGAAAACATTTGATTTAACAAGAGAGATAATAATTTGAAAGTTTTTGAAAAGAGACTTCGGGAAAGAGGATCTTAGAGGAAACAGAGTTTTAATTCTAGTTCTTGTTCACTTCCCTCTTAATTATCGTCTTCCCACATTCTGGTTACAAGTGTTCTTACAACACATACATGTTTTTTGGTTTAAAAACCCTAAGCACACAATTCAATTATCAAGAAAGGAAAATGAAAACCAAGAATATCTAGAAGAGAAAATGTTTTTGTGGATTCAAATTTTTAGCACATTCTTCATAGTCATTCAAGTTACAAAGATTGGACCGAGACATAAAGTAAAACAGGAGACCAATGTTTCGGATATCCCTAATGTATATTATGATAGTACAACTTTGCATACAATTTTATGTACCTCCTTCATTACCACAATTGAAACTCTTATTTTCCATAGACAAACATGTTAACGTAAAGCACTTTAGATACAACACTTGAGAGCCATTAGATATTTTAAGAGCATTATGATACTATATTTTTCAAGATAGATTGAACTGGGATAGTATTTATGCACACAACAATGCCCTCATTCCTTTTGGTTATTATTTTCAAGGGTCGTAGCTGCATCCTTAATACGCTTGAGGGATTCAGCAAAGTCGTCCAGAAGCTCATGACAATCTGTGAACTGTTCCTCGTCCACCGATAATACTATCCGTACGGTGTTGATGTAACTTTGATAATTCACGACAATGGCCTACACAAAAAAATAAAAAAAAGATCATAAATTTAGGTTATTCATGAACATTTCACATACTAGTTACGATGCTCCATCACGCAGAATAATTCGAATAAAATAAACTTGTGTCATCAATGAAAGTCAATATACCAGGTAAAGCTACTAAAATAGTTCTGGTGCACACATATAGTTTTCAGGACTTACTTCTTCTGGTACATAGGTGGTAGGGGCAAGGTAAATGAACGGGTGTCCATACAACTCCACCTGTTCAACCGGGCCAACGGTGTTCGAGATCGATGTGGTAGTATGGGAGATCATACGATTGAAGATAGCACCACCTGCCTGTTTTGATTCACATGTTACATAAAAATGATATTAGAATCCATATTGGTCCATCAGGGTAAATAATCCAATGAGGCCAGGTATATCGACCCATCAATTTAAACCAACACCATCACCACGTGTGCACATAGGATGGCGATATATGAAATTGCCTTGGAATTTCAACCCATGGTGTCGCCATTTCCGTCACCTACGTTGTTGTCGTGCTCCACCGCAAAAGAAGAAATTGCGTAGGATATCGTATACAAATTTACTGGTCCCATGGTCAGGATAGTAGTTAGGCTGATGGTATCTGACCTAAAACATTGGGGTTACATTATCTTAATCCTTGTGATATTTTGCAATAGGTGGTCTGTACCCAATATAAGAACGGTGTGCTTACTAGTACTAGTATTGAAGGATTATTGATATCCTACAACATAATTTACTCCATTAAGTCATTTTGAATTCTCTCTAGCGCCATACCAAGTGAGAAATAGTGTTTTCTTGCCCAAAAAAAACTCAGGAGTAAAGACCGCGCTTTTATTTTCATCCATTGATGTACACAACCATAGATTATTTATTTTTCCACAGTGTCATGCGACAATCAATGCGTCGACTGTGAACCTAACGACATGATATCCACGAACCAACACAAATCTATGGAAAATTGACGAAACAAATAAATATATTCAATTTCAAGGCAGAACCTTTAAGAAGATTATGTCGCATGTGCGGGAATGTTGATGAGTAGAGCGGAAATTTGATGTCGGGAATTTTCACCCCCAAATCTAAGTTTCAAGCCAATATTTGTGTAAGGGTAAGACATGTCATTCTTATTAATATGTCCAATAATTCAATAGTGTAGGAAAAAAGCTTGAATGTACCTTTGGTCCAAAAAGTTTGAAGAACACTTCTGCAGCTAAATGCGTGAATGCCACTTCAAATGAACTCTTCTTCCGATCAAGAGTATTCTTAGCCTTGCGAACGTAATCGAGTGGATCATTGTGCATAGCTATATGTAGTGGAAGGAGGATGAATCCGATTTCATTTCCGAACTTTACGTCATTCCATTGGCCAGACTCTATCAGCTTTACACACGCCTGCTCATAGTAGTGAGAAGGCAATTAGCATAATTCTCTCAACTGCCAATTTATGCCCCACCTTTATCTCTTTCAAGTTCTTACGTGCAGGCTTGTAGTTGGCCGCAAATTGACAGGAAGGATTGAGCGCAAACGGATTTTGTTACCAGATCCAATGTCACCTAAAATGGCAGAGGAACGAGAAAAAGATGAAAGTTTGAAATGACACAGGGGAATAAAAAGCTAGTATTAATCCCTACCTGACTTCCGGTGGTAATATCGTGATAGGGCAGCGTCAGTAACTCCAACTAAGACGTCATTAACTGTCTGTGTACCAAACATGGAGAAACCACACATTCTATGAGTATTCAAAATACAGATCAGATCAATAAAACTCATATACCAAATGGCCTCGATAAATGGACCGATTTTGTCTACTGGTGGCATTTTGGCTACCATTAGGCTACCCTCTATATTCTCTAGTTCAAAAAATAACTAATTTTATGATGGCATCACCATTTTAGAAAACTTAGTTTTTTTTCCGAACTAGAGAGGGTAGAGGGTACCCTAATAGTGACCCACTGCCATCGTTAGCTGTATCCCTTTCGGTCCATATTGATATTCAAATTTGAGATATATAGGGCAAAACTAATTCTGAAATCTTCTAATCAATTAAAGGGAATAGCTTACGCAGTTCATGGCGTCTTTGACGGCTTTGACATCTACAAGGCTGAGGCTCCGGTGTACGACTCGCTTGCGGCGAGACTCCCCTTGATCCATCGCGGTGAACACTGTATGTGTATCTTTCAGGTACAGTATTGTGGCAAAAAAGACCGCAACGTCCACCATGGTGTGCCAAGCGAGCAGGACGAAGGACCAAACCCACCATGCGAAGGTCAGCGCGCCGGCAGACGGTAGCGGCCGCGGGCGTGCATAGATAGCGCCCGTTCTTTTGGGCGGCGGCGGCATTGCCGGCAGCCTGGTAGGATCAGCGGCGCTGCGCGTGCACGACCACAGGAGCGTAAGGAGCGACATGCCGTCGCCTAGGGAGTGGTGCACGCGCAGGACGGCCGTAGAAGTTGTCTCGGATGTAGGGAAGTCGAGCAAGTGGAAGTCCCAAAGCGGCCGGGAATGGTCCATGGGCCGGTTGTAGAGGGAAGCCACATAGTCCTCCACCGCCTGGTCCGGGTTAGCTGCCACGGCTGTCATGTCCAGCGCCGGGCAGAAGACGTGATAGTCCATGCTCACCGTCGTTGGCACCCACCGGAGGATGCCGTGCTTGTCCGTCGCCTGCACACCACACACACCCACGCACAAGGTAGTAGAAACATCGATCAATGGGTGATGCAATACCAGTTGAACTTTTCTGAACCATGCATGTACGCACCTGGATGCTGTGGAACCGCGGGTGACCTGCCATCCTGACCCGGATGCCTTCCCGGAAAGCCGAGAGGTTCACCGGCGACGCCAAGCCAATGACGACAACGACAAACAAATCCTCGACAAGCCTAGCCGAGGGGCTGACCGGCTCCCCCACCACCTCGCTAGCGTATGCCGTTCGCCCTTCCATGGTAGGCACTACCTTTGTCCGGACCGACAGTGTCCGCTTTCGCATGGTGGTGTCTCCTACCTCCATTCTTTTTGATCGCTTGCTTGCTTGCTAGCTACAGTTTTGTTTTTTACTTGTGCTTGCTTCCTACAAGGCTACAATGTACCATGTTATTATGGACGCAATCCGAGAAGAATGCACTTGTGCGCTTGCTTGATTTGTAGTAGAGGGTCGTGTCGTATATATATACACTACTTGTGCTTTCTGCTGGTCACTAAATTTCCTTTACGGGTAGTTGAGTTCGACGACTACCGACCAACTATATTATTAATAAATCATTATTACACAATCCAAAAGGGAGCTTTGCGAATCTACAACTTTATTTCTGATTATGATCTGTATTCTGCTATCAGACTGCTTCTCCGTTATCCGATTTTGTTTCCCTATAGTTTCTGTTCCCTACCGTCTTAAGGTTATTGGGTGAATACAAAGTACAAAACTTATATATATATATATATATATATTCTAGCTCCACCGAAGTACAGTCACGACCACCAGGAAATTGCAGCATCGGATGAATAAATCTTCATTTGCGTGCATACACCTAATATACTGAAACATGTAGGAGTACAGGTCATGTTTAGTTTTCGTTTTCCAACTCCATATTCTTCTTATTTTCCCTAAAAAAGAGTTTTGAATGGGTAGCTGGAAACACAAAATGGATCATAATAAGATATATCCTCATGGCCGATGAAATTCTCTTGTTATTGTTCGAACATTTTTCATTGCAAACACCAAAGGGACAACAAAGCTGCTATTTTTTCCAGCACACACTTATCCGGCAGAAGTTTGTTGAACTACCTATGAGAGATGGGTGTTTTTCTCCAAACGATTAACATCCTATTTAGGACAATATTTTCCCTGGTGTTTGGAGCACATAAAGTAATTATGTCCACGGATTGTTGGATACCCAACGGGGATGAGCACTGGTAGCATCCGTGACCCGTAGATACTTTCGCTGGTGGGCTACGAACAACGCGTGAATATGGGTATGGATTTGGATCTACTCAGCCCGCCCCATTTCCTTCCAAGACAATCCGCCCTCCCACGGCAGGTGCCACTCCACTAGTTGTGCGAACGGACACTGGCCACTTTCATATTGTGATGTCCCATACATTCGTTCTTTTTGATAGCTTGCTTGCTAGTATTCTGTTGCACTGTATTTTCTTTATAAAAGGACCACTTCTTTTTTTGAGAAAAGAACCACAATTAGTTGCACTACATATTGTTCATTTTTGGTTGGTTGAGTGGTGCAATTCTAACCATATTATGGATGCAAAATTGAAAAACAAAAAACTTCGGAAATTATTTTATTTTCGAGGGAGGGGGGGGGGGGGGCTAAAAATTGTTAATGGTCATAATTTTTTCATTTATCTATCTATTATATCATGATTTAATCTTTTATCTTCATAGGCTAAATAATTTGCTCTGGCCGGTCGCGTGGGGACAGTAATAATAACTATGAAATTTTAAAATAAAAACTTTTGCCATTGGAGTGTGTGTTTCTAAACGTATTGAAATATTTAGACCATTACTATCAAATGTTTTGTTGGCCATTTTGATCTTGTTTTGACCAATATTAAAGTAAAATAAGGATAATTTAAAAATATGCAATCCTTTGGATGGAGTATGTCCAAGGATGGTATTAAGTATATTAGGGGTATTCTTGCAACCGAAGGTTTATTCATCCCTTGCTGCAATTTCTCTGAAGCCTAAAGGACCTCCACATCGAAACCTCCTCTGAGTTTGTCGGACCATCGCGCCCAAACACATCGCCGGAGCTTTGCTGCACCGGCCGGGGCCCTCTTCAAACTGCCGCACCTACCCGGAGCTCCGCCGCCCCATTACGTCTTTCAGGAAGTGCCTTCATTAATTCCTAGAGCATCAGCGACAATTTTATGTATGTTCGGAGCATTAGAACTATATGCTGGACATGCTGCAACGTTGTGATTTCCCTCCAAGGTGGCGTAGGTGGTTGTCGTTCATTTTCTCGTCAACCTGCTCTCAGGTTATGCCCAATGGGAATCCTAGCCAGTAGGCCATTCATGGGAGGGGCTACGTCTGGGCTACCCGCTCTCCTCCATGCTTTCGACATCGCAATTTACCACCTCCCGTGCATCCTTGAGTTGGAACCTTCGGCCAGTCTGCTGCAACCTCTTCCTAGGGTTGTTACTCGTCTTCAGATTTCAATCTATGTGGATGATGTAGTGATCTTCCTATATGTTTCGAACCTTTTGCTAGCATACTGAAAAGTTTCTACGAGGACACAGGCCTTGTGACTAATATTGCTAAGAGCTCCATCGCGCCGATCCATTATTATCACATCGAATTTCGGGCCTTTCTTCCCCATTATGGTCACTTAGTTACTAATCAAAATTTTGGGGCTTCCACTCTCCTTGGGAAGGCTATCGTGCTCATATCCGTAATCTTGCAATGAAAGAATGACCTCACATGGTCATCCACGCAATGGACAGTTGGGTTACCCGAGTCGGTTCTGCGGAGCTGGTTCGGTCAGTCCTTACCCTTGTGCCAATTATCTTGATAACTAATATTAAGGGTAATAAAAGGACCCTCAAGGCCTTCTACGAGGTATGTTGTGGTCTTCTAAGCAAACTATATTAAGGCCTCCTTTTGGTCCTCTTCCTCGCTCGATGGCTTTTCTCCTAAGGTGATTTCCCCAAAGGTCTTCGAGGCCCCAACTACCGATCGGTGCATGATGCCCTCTCACAATTTCCTTAAATTTCAAACATTCCCCACCAGGCATGTATCGTTTCCCACTTCCCCAGGGTGGATGACTCCATCACCTGGATCCTCACCTCTAATGACACTTACAAGGCTCAGTCCTTTGATCATACCGTTGCGCCTTCATGCAGATTTTTTGGAAACCATGGTTCCCACCCAAAATGACATATCTTGGCCTCGCTTAGTGCCCAAAAAAGGCTATGGACGTCGTTCGTCCTTGCAGCTAAAGGTTTGCCTCATCAACCAACTAGTCCATTCTACAATTTCTAGCCCGAGACTGTTCAACTGGTCCTGTTTGAGTGTCATTTCTCCCACCGGATTTGGAAGGCGTCTGATTCCTAGCTTTTACTTTACTTATGCAGACGTCGAGCTCATGCCATGACACAATGATTTAGTACTGCCTCACCCTATCTGCCGGACCTACCAACCATTCTATGGGGCGTAGGACTACCATCATCCTGGTGGGTTGGGAGATTTGGAAACAAAACAACTCTATGGTTTTCAACAACAGTTTTCGATGCCTGCGGTTCTGATTAGGAGGATCAAAAAACAAAGGGAATAATTCGATTCTGGCCGGTGCTAAGCATCTTGCAGAAATTATCGCCTAGGCTCGGCTTGCGCCTAGCATTAGTTACTTATCAGTCGGTAATGTGAGGCCTGGGTTATGGCAGGTTGGCTGGACATGTACTTTTTGACCGATGGTGCCTATGTATGCGGTTTTTTGCCGGTGTCGATCGTGTTGATAGATGTATGGGTTTTTAATGACACTTATAGTGGAAATGTACCCGATTTTCTTTAGCGATTGATGTTGGGCTCGTATTGCTGCATTATTTATACCAATATATACATTTTTTTCTTAGGGCTTGGTTTACCTATCGATGTTGTTCTCATTTTGAGGAGATTTCTATACCGATCTATGATGAGCTCGGTTTGTTGCGTTGTTTTATTTACTGATTGATAGATGTCTCGGCTCCATATGGATATGGGAAGGTGTTCCGATGGGATTTGACTTAATAATAAAGATCTGAGCAGGGTGGTTAGCACTTGATTATATATTAATGTAATTGACATGTTGATCCACCAAGAAAGACATATATTAATGGTCCGGATAATTTTGCTACACGACCGTACGTCTCGTACGTCGCTGGCAGGTCACGCTCGCATACAGGCCATCGCTAAAAGCAGCGAAGGATGGTTCACGGTTGCTGAGTGGCCCAAGCCCGCGTGCGATCTTGGTCCAGACTTTCTGACCAAATTCAAAAGAAAAAGCATCCGATCTTTGGCCCAGACTCCCTGACCAAATTCATCCGATCTTGGCCCAGACTTACTGATCAATCATTCCAAAGAGAAAACATCCGATCTTGGCCCAGACTTTCTGATGGATCACTAAAAAAATCCCGTTCAGAATCCTATACCAGTACTGCTATGAGTCTCCCGATCGCTCAATCAAAAAGAACAAAAAATCCCAATCAGAATTCTATACCAACACTGCTATGAGACAAGAGAAAAGGTTTCCAATTGATGGACTTAACTCTAATACTATCATGGCGACAAAGTGGTGCGCCAAAAAGATGTGCACGGCGAGAACCAGAAGGGGCCACGGTTCCACAACTATCATCACCTGACTGACTGGATTCCGGCGACCGTCGTCCCGTCTTTGTCACCCATTTTACTCTTTTTTAGAATCAATATATATATATTAAACTAACAAGCCGCCTCATTAAACCATTTAGCTATCTTATAATTACTAACCATACTTTCCATGAAAAAAATCATGTGCGAATATTGGCCTCTGCTCCCAACTGGTGGAATCTGGGAAGAGGAATGTATTTGGTAGGTGATTAGCGTGGGTGTGCAACGGAAATTTTTTTAAAGTAGTGGCAACATAAAATTTGTCACCTAAAATTTGAACCCGTTGCAACGCACGGGCAGTTTGCTAGTATTAATGGTCCGGATTGTAACTCGATACTTGTAGCCATACTGTAGATTAATTAATCACACAACTATATTGAAATTGTCTTCTAAACAATGAGTTTTCCATATTCATGCCCGACGCATATTTCTATTTCTAGGAGGTGCTCCCTCCATTCCACAAAGTAAGACTTTCTAGTCTTTTTGTGTTTGTCCCTATTCCTTGCTAAATGAGTGAATCAACACACTAAAATATGTCTACATACACGTGAATGGGGAAAAATACAAAAAGTATATAAAGTCTTACTTTGTGAAAGGGATGGCGTATATTAGTTGCACATTTTTCTGTTTCAAAATTTGTGGCCCGCACATAACTATGTCATTAATGTATTGATTTGGTTCTTGGAGAGGGATCTCTCTCTCTCTCTCTCTGAGCTAGTGTTGTGTGCATGCTTCTGTGTGATATTCGTTGTTTGTACAAATGGTCATGAAGATTACACGATTTTAACATTTTGTGGCATCTATTACTACTCCATCTGATCAAAATTAAATTTTCCTATAGGTTTAGTCAAAGATAAAATTTCAAAATTTAGATCGAGAATAAATGTAAAAATACCATCATCTACCATACAAATTAGTATTAGAATCATCATATGATATTTTTTCATATTATACATATTTCATATTATAAACATTGACATATTTTAATATATAGGTGGTAAAAAATTTAAAAGTTTAGCTTTAAAATACCCAGAACACCAAACTAATAAAATCGGAAGGTGTATTTTATTGCCACATATAAACATGAGAAGCATTATCTAATACTGCACTTGGTATTTGGTTTGTAGTAAGGTTTTGTTATTATTCCAGTTAACCCATCGTGGACTCATGTCACTAGTGGAAACAACCCCTCTCGTCCAGGGGGCCAGGGGGCATCTGTCCCGGCTGCAACCAAATCCGGGACAAATGCCATGCATTGGTCCCGGTTCGTGCGCCCGGTGCACCAGAAACCGCCTGGGGGCATTGGTCCCGGTTCGTGGGGGGGGGGGGTATATCGGTCCCGGCTCGTGCCACTGACCGGGACCAATGCCTAGCCACATGCCACGTGGCACGCGCATGAGAATTTGTCCCGGTCCAGGCCACGAACCGGGACCAATGTCCCCCTTCCCCTATATATACTGCCCCAGCCCCCCACCCTTCCATCTTTTTTTTTGCTTGGAGGTGTGAGAGAGGTGGGTGTTAGTGTGTTTTATTTTACTATGCACACGGGGTGTTCGACGAAATTCCCGAGCCACATATAAGCTCACTAAAAATGGTATCTTCGAACGAGGTTACCAAACTTATCTTTTTCATCTGTAACTGATACATAAAAAAGTAGTATTTGTCGATATACTGTGGTCATCTCTGTATTAATATGTTATTGTAATGTATTTTTGGTAAACTTAATTAATTATACGATGCAGATGGATGCACGACAGTGATGGATGTACGGTGACCGACGCACTTTCGAGTATATGGCAGGCATGAATGCATTTCTTGCTGTAGCTTAGGCAAACAAATATAATGGCTTCATGTGTTGCCCATGTGTTGATTGTCGGAATGTCAGAGAGCACTCTTCCGAAAGAATCTTTCATGGCCATCTACTTCGGAGAGGTTTCATGCCCAGCTATAATTGCTGGACCAAGCATGGAGAAATAGGGGTTGTGATGGAAGACGATGAAGAAGAAGAAGAAGATCCTTTGTTCCCTGAATAGGACGATACTGCAATGGAAGAGAATGGAGAAAAATGAGGTGATCAAGAACATGCATCAGAAGAGCCCGATGATGATCTTGGCCGAGTTATTGTTGATGCAAGGGAAGACTGTGAAAATAAATTGGAGAGCTTGAAGCTGGACAACATGTTACAGGATCACAAAAAATTGTTGTACCCAAATTGCGAAGATGGTAGCACAAAGCTCGGTACCACACTGGAGTTGCTGAAATGGAAGGCACAGAACGGTGTGACTGACAAGGCATGTGAGAGTTTACTTCAACTAATGAAGCCAAAACTTCCAAAAGATAACGAATTGCCTGAGAGTACGTACGAAGCAAAGAAAACTCACTGCCCTCTAGGATTAGATGTGCAGAAGATACATGCATGCATTAATGACTGCATCCTCTTCCGCGGTGAGAAGTATAAGAATTTGGATGAATGTCCGATATGCACTGCACTGCGGTATAAGATCAGAGCAGATGACCCTGGTGATGTTGACTGCGAGCCCCTCCGTAAGAGGGTTCCTGCTAAGGTGATGTGGTATGCTCCTATAATACCACGGCTGAAATGTCTGTTTAGAAACAAAGAGCATGCTAGGTTGTTGCGATGGCAAAAAGAAGACCGTAAGAAAGACGGAAAGTTGAGGCACCCCGCCGATGGATCGCAGTGGTGAAAAATCGGGAGAGACTTCCCAGACTTTGCAGGAGAGGCGAGAAACTTATGGTTTGGTCTAAGTACAGATGGCTTTAATCCTTTTGGGGAGCAGAGCTCCAGTCATAGCACTCGTCCTGTAACTCTATGTATGTACAACCTTCCTCCTTGGTTGTGCATGAAGCGCAAGTTCATTATAATGCCAGTTCTCATCCAAGGCCCGAGGCAACCTGGCAACGACATTGATGTGTATCTAAGGCCATTAGTGGAAGAACTCTTACAATTGTGGGGCAAACCAGGTGTACGTGTGTGGGATGAGAAGGAACAAAAGCCATTTGACCTACGGGCGTTGCTTTTCGTAACCATCAATGATTGGCCTGCTCTTAGTAACATTTCCGGAGATAGAAACAAGGGATACGATGCATGCACACACTGTTTAGATAAGACTGACAGTGTTTTTTTGGATAAATGTAAAAAAGGTTGTATACCTGGGGCATCGTATATTTCTTCCGATCAAGCATCCCGTAAGAAAGAAAGGAGGGAACCATTTCAGAGGTGAGGCAGATAACCGGAAGAAGCCTGAGCTCTGTAGTGGTAATGATATATTCGATATGGTCAAGGACCTAGAAGTAATCTTTGGTAAGGCTGCTGGCAGCCAACCAGTTCCGTACGGCCCTGATAAGCGCGCACCCATGTGGAAGAAGAAATCTATATTTTGGGAGCTACCCTATTGGAAAGTTTTAGGGGTCCGGTCTTCGATCGACGTGATGCACGTGACAAAGAATCTCTGTGTCAATCTGCTATGCTTCCTAGGCGTGTATGGGAAGTCGAAAGATACGCCAGAAGCACGGGAGGACCAGCAACGTATGAAAGACCCAAGCAACAAGCACACAGATACAGGGCGCCATTACTTAAGCAGCTATGCTCTTACTAAAGCAGAGAAGGAAATATTCTTTGAAGTCCTTTACAGTATCAAGGTTCCGTCTGGCTTCTCGTCGAATATAAAGGGGATAATAAACATGGCAGAGAAAAAATTCCAAAACCTGAAGTCTCATGACTGCCACGTGATCATGAAGCAGTTGCTTCCGATTGCATTGAGGGGGCTTCTACCGGAAAATGTTCGAGTACCCATTGTGAAGCTATGTGCATTCATGAACGCAATATCTTAGAAGGTAATCGATCCAGAAATTCTGACAACATTACAGAGGGATTTGGTCCAGTGTCTTGTTAGTTTTGAGTTGGTGTTCCCACCATCCTTCTTCAACATTATGACTCATCTCCTGGTTCACCTATGTGAAGAGATTCATATTCTTGGTCCGGTATTTCTACACAATATGTTCCCCTTTGAGAGGTTCATGGGAGTCTTGAAGAAATATGTTCATAACCGTGCTAGGCCAGAAGGAAGCATCTCGAAGGGCTATGGAACAGAGGAGGTCATTGGGTTCAGTGTTGACTTTATTCCTGACCTTAAGACAATTGGTGTTCCTGAATCGCGGCATGAGGGGAGACTGAGGGGAAAAGGAACGTTGGGAAATAAAACAATGATACCTAGGGACGGGCATTCTTTCACCAAAGCACACTGCACAGTTCTACAAAATTCTATGTTCATGCCTACGTATCTCGAGGAACACAAGAATATTGTACGGTATGCAAACCCGGAGAAAGATGACTCATGGATTAAACGCAAACACATGGAGACTTTCGGAAGTTGGTTGCAAACACATCTTATAAATGACACCACTGTTGAAGATCAGCTGCACATGTTGGCAGGGTCACCATCTTCGACTATTGGGAGTTTTTAAGGGTACGAGATAAATGGGAATACATTTTACACGAGCTCCCAAGATAAGAAGAGCACCAACCAAAACAGTGGTGTCCACTTTGATACAACAAACGAGAATGGAAAAAATGACACATACTATGGTTACATAGAGGAGATATGGGAACTTGACTATGGACCTTCTTTTAAGGTCCCTTTGTTCAAGTGCAAATGGGTCAATCTGAATGGAGAAGGGGTAAAGGTAGACCCGCTTTATGGAATGACAACAGTGGATCTCAACAATATAGGTTACAATGATGAACCATTCGTCCTAGCCAATGATGTGGCTCAGGTCTTCTATGTGAAGGACATGTCTTCCAAACCGAAGAAAAGAAAAAAAAATAAGGAAACTAATTCATCATACGATGAGCCGAAGTGTCACATAGTTCTCTCAGGGAAAAGAAACATCGTGGGAATCGAGGACACGACAGACATGTCAGAAGATTATAATAAGTTTGTTGAAATTCCACCCTTCACAGTGAAAGCTGACCCCACCATCCCGTTAAATAATGAAGATGCTCCATTGTTACGACCGAAGAGATCATAGGAAAGGGACACGAAGAAAATTCAGAAGACTAGATAGGGATGTTGTTGGTGATGTGTAATAATAAACGTGGAATACAATTTTGTTATCCAAAATGATATTTATACATATTATGTGATTATGAATGGAGTAGGTGCAAGTTTGACCAATAATTTGTATTGATCGGTCAAAAGCTGGCAAGCATTGAGTGCTTGACAACTATGACCAACCTGACTTTATTATTATTCCAACCAGCAGCACACCCACCCGAGTATGAGATAACTGTAGGCAGATATTGCAGGCACACTTCGAAGTGATAGTACGGATACCATCCTGACAGATATCCTTAAAACAGAAATAGATCTTCGGTACTACCTTGGAGTTCAAATGACGCAAAGGGTTGCACCTCTGCGGTTACTTTGGCAAGCTGGTAATGCATACACTCCTGCACTGTTTGAGATTTTCAGATTAGAATTTGAACTGATCTTGGATTGCGTGGTCTATAACTGTGGCGAAATTGGACCCATATCCGAGTATGAGATAACTGTAAAAAACAGGCGTCGGGGTCATTTTGTTAGATTCGACTCATCAGAATACATTTGTAGCTACAAGAAGTTTGAAAATGTAGGTCTTCCGTGTTGCCAGGTACTGAAGGTTCTTGAGATCAGAAATATCAAAGAAATTCCACCACACTATGTTTTGAAAAGATGGCGAAAGAATGCTGAGAGTAAACCTTCGAAGGAAAACTATGGTTTTTCTGTTGTAGAAGAAGATCTCAAATTCACCGTGTCAATAAGGTACAACTCGCTTGGTCGAACTTTATATAAATCACCCGGGATGCCTTCTATGCTCTGGACTCACTCGGAAGATCACGAGAGAAAATAAAAATTGTAAGATATTTATATTCAAATTATATGCAAATGGTAAAATAATTAATAGTTTCAATAGTTAGAATAATTATTTAGTTAAACAAAAAATGGATTTGAAATAGTTATGCAAATTATAGCATTTTTCAGGTTGAAATTTTTGTCAAATTCGAAAGTATATAGAATTTGTTAATGTGCAAACTTAAACAATTTTCAAATTTTGGCGCTAAAAAATTTTGGGCGCTCAGGGTGCCACCAAAATTCGAAATAAGTTTTGGTCCCGGCCCGTGGTACCAACCGGGACCAAAGGGGCTCTAGTCCCGGTTGGTGGCACGGGCCGGGACTAGGGAACCAGCGCCGGCGGGGTTGGACTAGGGACGCGTTGTTTCGACACAAACATATATTAAAAAGGCCCGGGGGCCGTGCTTACATAGGGGGACGGCGCGGCCACAGGCCGCCGGCCGTGCTTACATATAGGGGGCGGCGGCGCGGCCACAGGCAGCCGGCCGTTTCTTGGGGGGTGGGTAGCTTAGTCTAGGGGGGGGGCGCACCGGCGCCAGCCTACTCCTCCTCGTCGGAGGAGATGCAGTGGTAGGGGGTGCCTGCCATAGGTGGGTAGGCAGGTGGGGCGGGCCCGCTGGTGGCTGCGGAGGCATCGGGGGCGCGTGCGGCGGCGGCGGGGGCAGCTCATCCGGCTGCGGCGGCAGCTCCTCCGGTGACCATACGCCGCCGGTCCAGGACCAGGTCATCCCGTACTCAAGGCCGGGGGGCAGCGGCTGTGGCGGCGGCTGGTCCTCGGACGCCTCCAGCTCGGCGTTCATTGTCTGCCACCAAGGGGCAGGCGCCGAACGGGGCGGCATGGCTTCGCCGTCGGCGGCAGCGGCGGCCAGGACCTGGAGCCACCGCTTGACCTCGTCCTCGACGAGGGAGCGACGGGAGGCCTCGTAGGCTTCCTCCAAGCCGGCCTGGAGCTCGGGGTCCTCGTCCTCGGGGATGTTGTCGGCGATGTCCTCCAGGAGCCAAAGCTTCGGCTCCCTGCCCGGCGGTGGCGCGGGGTAGTCGGCAGTGCTCACCTCCTGGGCTGTGGGGATGTAGGAGCGACGGTGCTGGTCGTGCTCCTGCTGGAACCAGGTGGCCCAGTAGGGGGAGCTCCACGCGTACGCGCGGACCCTGAGGAGGTGGTCCGGCAGGAGCGCGCGCCGGCGGTCGATCTCCTCGCGCAAGGCCTCACTGCTGGACGGGGCCGACGGCACGGGGATGCGCTACGGGTTCAGGTGCCAGCCGTCCGGGAGGTGGACCTCCGGCCAGAACACCGGCGTGGCGCGGTCCCAGTGCCACTCCGCCTCCTCCTTCCGCACGTACCGGCGGAAGCGCTTGCCCTTGGGCGCGGCGCGGGACGGCACGCGTGATGCCGGAGGTGGCACTACTAGGAAAAAGCTTACCCGTGACGCACCAATTAGCTTATCCGTGACGCACCTGGGCGCGTCACGGCTATCACTGCGCGCCTATTAAAATAGCCGTGACGCACCTATTTTTGGTGCGTCACGGTTATCTCGTTTACCCGTGGCGCACCGCCTGTTTGGTGCGTCACGACTATCTTTAGTTACCCGTGACGCACCTCCTGTTTGGTGCGTCACGGCTATTGATTTCGAAATTTTAAAAAAAAAGCGGGACAGATCCAGATCTAGATCTAGATCCAGATCTGGCCGCCCAAAATTTGGAAATTTTCAAAAACAAAAGCGGAGAGAAGGTGGTCGCCGGAGAGAAGGTGGTCGCCGGAGTGGTGGTGGCCGCCGGAGAGAAGGTGGTCGTGGTCGCCGGAGAGGAGGAGGCCGCCGGAGAGGAGGTGGTCGCCGGAGTGGAGGAGGCCGCTGGAGAGGAGGTGGTCGCCGGAGTAGAGGTGGTCGCCGGAGAGGTCACCGGAGAGGACGTCACCGGAGAGGAGGTGGTCGCCGGAGTAGAGGTGGTCGCCGGAGTAGAGGTCGCCGGAGTGGATGTGAGGTGGTCGTGGTGGTTGTGGTGGTGGTGGTTGTGGTGGTGGTGGTGGTGGTGGTGGTAGGAGGAGGAAGGGAAAAGAGAGGATGGAGAGTGGAGAAAGAAGAAATGAGAAGGGAATGGAGAAGAGTGGAGGAAGTGGAGTATATATAGGTGGGTGGCCACTCCCGGGTTCGAAATTTGAGAATTTCTGCCCAGACTTAGCCGTGACGCACCATACATGGGGTGCGTCACGCCTATCTTACTTAGCCGTGACGCACCACTCTTTTTTTTTTAATTTCTAGTCAAAAATCTTCAAACGGCTATAACTTTTTGTTCTCTAGTTTTCGTTGGTATATTGAACTTTAAATTCCGACATCGTATGCAAAAGTTATGCCCATTTTACTTTTTTTTAAAGAACTTTTGCTCAGAAAGTCGAAATACGCATTTCAAAATTTGTTAAAAAAGTATACATTAAACTCTCCGTGCATATATAAGGAATTTATTTTTTGATCATTTTTAGACATGGAACTCTTCCGTGACAAAACTAGAAAGGCGGTCCCGGGGGGGGGGGTGTGGAGGGAACATTTCGGTGGATACCATAGCCGTGACGCACCATATGTTTGGTGCGTCACGGCTATTGCAATACCCGTGACGCACCAAACAAACGGTGCGTCACGGCTATCTTTCCCCACGGCTATGGTATCCACCGAACATCCTCATATAGCCGTGACGCACCGTTTGTTTGGTGCGTCACGGGTATGCCCATAGGCGTGAAGCACCAAACCGTGGTGCGCCACGGCTATTAGGCGTGACGTGCCGTTTTGCTGGTGCGTCATGGGTATCATCACTCCTATAGCCATTTTCCTAGTAGTGTGGAGCGGGGACGCGTGGCTGCCCGCCAAGTCGGACACCTCCCGGGCCGAAGCCGAAGGCCTCCGCTGGCGCGCGGGGGACGCCGACGCCTCTCTGGCCGGCGCCGCTCGAGGACCCGGCCTCGTGCTCGTTCCTGGGGCGCTTGAACCAGCGCGACATGGCGGCTAAGGTTGCGTGGGCTGGGACGCGGCCGGGGTGAATGGGATGTACGGGCGGCGGGGGCCCTTTAAAAAGGACCCGGGGGGCTGGCATGCCAACCTGCGTCCTGAACGTGGCGGCGGTTGCAGGTGGCCATGAATGCGGGGGGGGGGGGGGAGCCGAGGCGTGCCGTTCGTGGCCAGGCGCGCGCGGGGAAGTGGAGACGCGGGAAGACGAGGCGGCCAGTGGGCCCTTTGACCACGCGTCCCTGTGGTCTTAATTTAAGGGACCGGGCGAGCCAGCCACTAGGCCGCTGGCCAGTGGCCCCTTTGACCCCGCGTGGCCGGTGGCCCCTTTGACCGAATGTAGCCAGTGGGCTTATAATAAAAGACGCGGGCCAGTCGTCCCTTTGACCAAAATGTGGCCACTGGGCTTAATTAAATACGTGGACTAGTGGACGCGGTTCGGGAAGGGGAGGCCGGTTGGGGATTGCGGGACAACAGCGACAAAAACTAAAACAAAAAGAACCCTGCCGCGGCAGGCAAAGTGGTCCGAATATTTGTTTTTTCAGAAAAGGTATCCATCCCGGTTCCTAAAATGAACCGGGACGAACTCCCTGGCCATGTTCGCCACGTGGTCCATCCACTACCATCCCGGGTCCTGGCACAACCAGGACCAATGGGGGAGGGCCATTTGTCCCGGCCGGCCCATCCCGGTTGCACAACCGGGACAAATGGGCCGTACCAACCGAGACTAATGCCCCTGTTTCCACTAGTGTGTCATTCGATGTTGTTTCCTAATTGGACGCACGGATCTAATTTGTCAGGGGTTGCTTTTTGGTTGTCTTGTCCTTCACTTTAGAAGACATTGGGCTCAGGCCATGACACGGCGATGCAGTACTGTCTCGATGTCTGCCGCGCCTACCATAAATAATAGTTAAAAAGACGGACCGGTAATTCAATCTGTGAGATTGTTGGTTAGGTTTTTACCGATCAAATAGCTGATATAAATTAATATATTTTTACTTATAAATTTTGTGAACAAAGAAATAATTATATATTATAAATACTCCACACTTAAAATTAAGCATGATAATGACAAAATTAAGTTGTCAACATGAGTTGCTGACTTCATTTTGCATACAAGGCAATTCACAAAAACATCGTAGCTCAGGTATTATGTACGTATAAAGGAATCTTAATTTTCTCGGTTTTGACATTAAATAGCTAAGGAGTCTCCGGCTACTACGTCGCGTTGGCCATTTGTTTTGTAAAAAACAGTAGAGCCATCCGGTAGGGTTTGCAATTAGTTTCTTGGATTGAAACCTGCACCCGACCGCTCTATGCAAAGATATATGTATCCTGCCGGTTAGAAATTTAACCATAGGACCGGATGGCCCGGCGGTTATACCGTGGTTTTCCCGGTTTATTCCGGCATGCTAGCGCCTACGACCAAGTGAGCTTAGAGAACGGCAGAAGCTGTTCCGGTTGAACGGGCGATTCAGTCCGGTTTTTCAAACTGTGGCCACCATTCTGTAGGACTCAGAATTGCAATCATGATAATAGATTGGGAGATTTGGGAAGAAAGAAACGCTAGGGTTTTTAACAATATTTTTCAATGCGTTTGGTTCTGATTCAAAAGATTAAAGGCGAAGTGAAGGATTGTATTCTTGACGATGGTAAGCATCTTGCAAAAATTATCTCCTAGGCTTGGGTTTCTCCTAGCAGTACTTGTCAAATCTGTAATGTGAGGCCTTAACTATGGCAGATGGGACTCGACGTGCAACAAACAAACCCGATGGCTATAGGACTGAGGTGAAACATGTGTACACCAGTTGAAGTAAACATTGGGATGACACATATTAACACACTGCAGGAACATCAAAATCAGGAATCATGAAGCGTGATAGGGAAAAGACATGTATAATCGTCCGTCATTTGATTTAGATGAACTTTGTGGAATTAACATCATGCCTCACGGTAAGTATCAAATTAGAGTATGTAAAAAAAACAGCAATTATGACCGTTATTAGTACAACTTTTAGTGCTACCCGTGTAGATAAACTAGAATATCATAAGATGTCCAACACTTGCATGAAGTTATCGCAGATCAGCTGATTAGAGAGATTTCCTGCGTGGCGTTTTCATTTAGTCGCTTGGTTTGAAACCTGCACGTCGCGGTTAGACTATGGTTGGCCCGGTTTATTCCGACATGCTAGCGTGTATGGTCTAGTGCATTTAGAGAACCAACGAAAGCTCCAATTCTGGTTGAAGTTTTTCACACTGCGCATGCCATTCTCATGACATGTTGGGAGATTTGGAAAGAAACACTAGTGGAAACATGGGCATTGGTCCCGGTTGGTGCCAGCCGGGACAAATGACCCTCCCCCATTGGTCCCGGTTGTGCCAGGACCCGGGACAAATGGGGCTGACAACGTGGAGAACCTTGCCGGGGGCATTCGTCCCGGTTCTTAACACGAATCGGGATGAATGACTACTCTGTCGCGGCGGCACTTTTGCCATTTTCTCTGTCATGGCAGAGTTTTTTTTTTCTATTTATTGTTTTCCTTTTTATTTTATGTTTTGCGATCAATTCGGTTTTACGATACCCCTGTCACCATACACTGATAAGTAGCCTTGCTGGCCCCTCCCCGGACCTCTCGGATCCCAGGAGATGAGAGGAGCCCGGTGGCCCTTCCCCGAACCTCCCGGATCCCACGAGAAGAGAGGAGCCTCGGTGGCCCCTCTCCGGACCTCCCGGATCACACGAGTGAATAAGTAATACATATATATAGCAAAAGAAGGAACACTTATATTACAGAAGCTAAATATATCGAGCATACTACATGACCGATGGAATGAATGATAAAATCAAATTCAGTTCCAACCGGCACTATAGTACTCTCCATTTACATTTCGGGCCTCTGCATCTAAGAAGGCCGCAATTTCCTCCTGAATTGCTCGTATGCAGTCCCTTGGTAGAAGACCGTCCCGTAGCCGTTCGATCTAATATAAAGAAGAGTGGTCAATATATATTAATGAAACTAAATAACTAAAATAGATGGTAATAAGAAAAATTGACGACTGACCTACATGAAGGTGGTTTAAATCTCTACCCTTGGGACAGGTCGTCTGACGAATGAACTCGCAGACGTAGTATCCACACAAGTGTTTCCCGTCTCCCTGTTGCAAGCACTCTACGAGAACATGGTTTCAATCAAAATAATAATCAACTAGCCATGATAATGGTATCGACACAAGAATCAAGGACATGCGCGGATCTAGATAGTAGTACTACTTACACAATATCAAATGTAAGCTCTGATTTCCATTCACTCCTGGACTTTTTTGTGAACCTCTTCCAAACGCTGGCCGGGAAAGAAAAGGAATAAAAAGAGTTAGTAATTACTTGATATACAAAAGTGAAACAAAGTAGTCGATATAGTGACATATATAAAGACTTAAATTAATTAAGATTGAAATTACCGCTGGATCATTTCCTGCATGTCCGCCCACATCGCTAGGGGTTTATGTTTTGGGTCCATTACCAGTTGTCGGATATATACCGAATAGGGGTATAGAAGATGGTAGACAAAAGAGCTGGACTACCAGGGTGGCCTGCAAGGTAATGGGCTTAGGTCCATTGGGCGGCCCAGTAGTCCGACGCGTAGAAGACGGATTCTAGAAGAACCCGGATCACGGCCCGCGTGATCTGGCTTGGAGGAGAAGACGGATTCCTTACTTTCCAAGTTAAAAGTTAAACGTAGTCTTCTAGGTTTCTGGTTCTGTAAGCCCTAATCCGGCTATTATATAAAGCCGGACGGGAGATAAGTTCAATAAGTTCCTTTAGTCCAAGGTTCTAGGTTCTAGCTTAAGCCTTGCGCAACTCGCCGGGAAGTTCATCCTCGTCGAGTAGCTAGATCTATTCCCTTACTTTGTAACCTTATTATACGGGCTTTAGTCCCTCATAGTGAGAAGTGCAGGAGTAGGTACGCCGTACTGTCGCGACGTACCGAACCTGGGTAAATCCCGTGTTCTGTGTTTACTGCGCTATCCCGTTACCCCACGTCTCTACCGTAGTCTCATGGCACCCCAGTCTATGAAAACTACTACGATGTCTCGACAGTTGGCGCCCACCGTGGGGCAAACGACGTCAGGCGTGAAGTTTCGATCTGGGATTTTAGGCGGAATCGGAAGATCGATCACTGTCGGAAGCTTGGAATTCGACAACGACGTCGGGCGCTTCCTCGACAACGGATCCTACATCCCGGCGCAAAACCATCTGGTAAGTGCCTGCGTTTTACCGATTGGATCTGCAAATATCTTTATCGGATTAACCGCGGAAGCAATGGGGTTTTGCGGTGAAAGCAATTATCTCCCACCCGCCCTATACCCAGTCGAAGACGACTATGATGCCGGATTTTGCTCAGATCGCCGACAAAACAGTGATACCCACTTTATCGGCATGGTGCAATCCGAGATCGCCGAAAACACGGATGACGGAAATCCCGTGCAAGAGGCAGACAACAATACACCCGTCCCAGAGACGGAAGAACCAATACCCGTCACAGAGACGGAAGATCCGACATCTGTCAACCAGACGATGAACTCGGAAACAGAGTCCGTGCTTGCCGCCATTGAGGCGAGACTGGAGTCGGAAACCGGATCGGATAACTTTTCCGAAGACGAAGATGACGATGCCTTCGTACGAAAAGTTAAATCCTTTCAAGAGGGATTCCATGAAGTGCTAATGGCAAAACCAGCCGATACAACGGGTGCCGATAGCCAGGAAAGCCCTAAAACCCCTCCGCCAGCAGAGGAGAGGGAAGACGGAGAAACTTCTCCGATATTTCCTAATGTCAAGGAGATGACAGAGGATGAACCTGTCAAAAAACCTCCCTCTTCCAAGAAAAAGCACCGTGCTTCTAAAAAACTCCAGTACAAACTCCGGAAGAAAAAGTCAGCTGATCTCGCTGATGAAAACCTGGAAGTTGGAGATATTAGTGGCACAAAGCCTACGGAAAAGAAATCTAAGGAAATCACTGCTCCGCCAATGACAGAACTGGAAGAGCAAGAACTATTACAAACTCCAGTGGGACCCAATGAACCCCCTGAGATGCTGGAAGCCAGGAGACAAGCTTTCCAACGGCAACAGCAACAACTGCTTAGATCTCGGCAACACCTCCAACAAACCCATAATGACATCAAAATTATGAAGGAAGAAATTGAGGAGTACGAGAGAAAGCACAGATCTGTCTTAAAACCTACAAGGTTACCCGGAATTACAAAACCGGAAGAACTGCCGCCGAAAGAAAGGTTCTATAACCCATCTTGGCAAAAGCAGTTAAACGGCAAAGATGCTAAGGGCGAACCAATATACAAAACCGCAGCTGAAAATGCGGAAGCAGCGTTTGCCATCTTGAACAATGATCTGTACTCCAACGGGGAAAAACTCCAAGGGGTGTATGCCTTCCTAGGAAAAGCATTACAGCAGCAACAGCGAGGACAAGAGCGATCTGGGAGGCTGCATGATAATTCCGCCCTCTGCAAAACTGTTACTTGCGCTGCTGGAGCACCTGGACCGGAAGAACCCGGAGATTCGGATAAAAAAGAGGATCCGAGAAAAGACAAGAAAAACCCCGACAACCGGGACGCAGCGTCTAGAACCGGACCTCATCTCCCGAAAGATGGATATAAACCACACGATCGGGAAGACAAACACCGGAACGACGGCAAAATAATGCCACCTCCGAGAAACCCAGCTGAAAAAGCTGGAAGATACGATACACCTCACAGACGTGAAAGATCTCGGACACCGCCCAAAGATAAGGAAAGATACAGGAGCAGGACTCCACCTAATCCCAGAGGGCGTGACAACGGAAGAGATAGAGATAACCTCGGAAAAACGCGTCCGCGTAACAATGGAAAAGAAAGGAGTAGATCCCCTTCTGTCCATTCAGCCGGGAGATATTCTGCGCATATTGATAGAGCAGAAAAGGATGATCTATACTTTGGTCCTAAGTGTTTCACCGACAGGATCCGAAGGATAACCCTGCATTCTGGCTTTGCCAAAGTTGGTCCAACCTACCAAAAATATACCGGCAGTACAAACCCGGATACCTGGCTTTCAGATTATTACACAGCCGTCCAGATCAACAACGGGACAGACCTGGAAGCTGTCAAGTTTCTTCCCCTAATGTTGCTAGACGGAGCCAGAGATTGGATTAATGGTTTACCATCAAGAACTGTCGACAGTTGGGATGATATGGCGAGAGTATTTACTCAGCATTTTCGAGGAACATACAAACGCCCAAATAGCATCAACCAGCTGAACCGTTGCACCCAATTTGAAGACGAACCATACGTGGATTTCATCTCCAGATGGACTGCAATGAAGAATAGTTGCTCTGGGGTAACTGACGTACAAGCAATGCATGCTTTCGTCAATGGCCTAAAACCCGGACTTGTACCGTTCATGGTTGGCTCCAAAAAGCACAAAGATCTCGGATCTATGCTTACAACCGCTAATGAGCATGCTGCAGCCGAAGACGATATCAGAGCAAGAGGAGGCAATATTGAGTCACTGATACTGGCCAAGAAAACACCTCGTTCTGATAAAAAAGGAACCCCGGAGTCAACAACAAAGCCCAAGGAGGTTAACTTAGCCTTCGGAGGAGAAAAAGGGAACAAGTGGAAAGGCCGCAGTCCGGATCCCATCAATTACACTCCTGAAGAATGGGAGAGAATTAAGTCGGAACCCTGCGTCCACCACTCTCAATTTGGGAAGCCAACCCACACGAACGCGCAATGCCGGCTAAACAAGCATATGAAAGGCAATGCAGGATCCGGAAATAAAGGGAAGGGCTCCAAGAGGAAACCTGCCAAACAAAAGCCAGAAGCTGAAAAAGAAGACAGTGAATCGGACACTGATGATAAAATCCAGGAACAACAGCGAAAAGGCGAACCCAAATTTCCGAGAGTTGACGGAGAAGCAATGCTAACTTTCCTAGCAACCCCGTCAGCAAAGGTGGCCAAAAGGACACTTCGAGAAATAAACGCGGTTATTCCTGCAACACCAAAATTCTTGAAGTATTCCAACACACCGATAATCTGGGATCAGTCTGATCATCCCGGAAATATCCCTGAACCCGGCACACAAGCTCTTGTTGTAAGCCCTATTGTTCAAAACACTAGGCTAAGAAGAGTGCTGATGGACGGAGGATCCAGCATCAATATAATGTACCTGGATACACTGAAGCACTTGAAGATATCCGAGTCCCAGCTCAATTACAGCAATATACGCTTCCATGGCATTGTTCCTGGCAGGCAAGCACGGTCCCTAGGAGAAATTTCCCTAGATGTCACCTTCGGAGATAAAGATCACTTCCGGCAGGAAAAAGTATCCTTCGAAGTTGTGCCGTTCGAGAGCGTGTATCACGCAATACTCGGACGTCCGGCTTTCGCCAAGTTTATGGCAAGATCTTGCTATATCTACAACAAGCTGAAGATGCCAGGACCCAAAGGAGGAGTAATCACCATTGCCGGTGATTTCAAGCTGGCAAACGAGTTGGAGAAGCAAAACGCCCTTTGCGCTCAAAGAGTTATAGCTCAGGAAGAATTAAAGGAGTTAGCCAAGGAGGTATCGCCGAAAGAAATGCCGGCAGGAAAATAAACTCGGAAGCCAACAGATAGCTTCAAGGCATCCGAAAATACAAGACAGGTAATCCTAGATCCCAAAGATCCGACAAAATTCGTCGTTGTAGGGACTGGGATGACCGACAAATAGGAAGGCGAGCTCATCAAGTTCCTCCGTGAGAACTGGGACATTTTTGCTTGGTGTCCAGCTGACATGCCAGGCGTACCCAGGGAACTTGCTGAGCACCAACTCAAGGTTATTCCCGGATCAAAACCCGTCAAACAAGGTCTCCGTCGATTTGACGGAAGAAGACGGAAGGCTATTGGCAAGGAAATTATCCGGCTTTTAGCAGCGGATTTCATCAAGGAGGTAATCCATACTGACTGGTCCGCAAATCCGGTATTAGTACCGAAGAAAGACACAACTGCACTCAGAATGTGTATAGATTACACAGGATTGAACAAGTTATGTCCGAAAGATAGGTTTGCGCTGCCGCGAATCGATCAAATAATAGATGCCACTGCAGGTTCTGAGCTTTTATGCTTTTTGGATGCATACTCCGGGTACCACCAAATACGCATGAAAAAGGAAGATCAAATCAAGACTTCTTTTATAACCCCGTACGGGACGTATTACTACGTAACCATGCCTTTTGGCCTGAAGAACGCAGGTGCAACATACCAGCGTTGCATGCAACGTTGTTTGCATAGTCAGATTGGAAAAAACGTCCATGTTTACGTGGACGATATTGCTGTCGTAACCAAGGAAAAAGATACACTCCTTGAGGATTTGCGAGAAACTTTCGAAAACTTGCGCACTTACAAGATGAAGTTGAATCCATCTAAGTGCGTATTCGGGGTTCCCTCAAGAAAACTTCTGGGTTTCATCGTTTCTCACAGAGGAATAGAAGTTAACCCGGAAAACATAAAGGCAATCTCGAACATCTCAAAACCTACATGTGTAAAGGATGTCCCAGAATTGCCGGGTTCCGCCACAGCCATAAAAAGATTTCTTAGTTGGCTGGGGGCTAAAACCCTACTACTCTTCAAGCTGCTGAAAAATTTCGACAAGGTCAAGTGGATTGCGGAAGCCCGGGAACACCTAGCAAGTTATGTCCCCTTCTGTACTTAGTTCAAATCTATGTAAACATCTTTTGAGATCATGAAATAAAGTTGTCGGAATGCTGTCATCCATGTTTCTTATAAGTGCAAAGTGTTTCCGCCTCATCTATTTCCCAATGATCTTACAAATTTCTCAATGTTAACCCGAATTGTGCTTGCGTACTCGGCGTTACATAACTGAATGATTTTTCAGCCTTTTAACGGCTAAAGGAAACTTGAATTGCCTGCGTGCCCAAGTTTCACTTAAAACTTTCCTTGTTTCTCTAAGTCTTATCTGATCGTGCGTATGCTGGGTTACTGGAACTAGTTAGTAAAAATGCCTTTAGCATGATTCATGTTTTCGAGTTTCAAAACTGCTTGGTTCGTCCCCAGTTACTCGGCATAACGAGTCATAATGCTATTTGAGCCATTTCAAACACTAAGGACAGTTAAAGCATATACACCAGAGAACTTAGAAGATAAAGGAATGGTAAAATTCAAACAACTTGCAAAGTAATTTCATAGTTTAAACTGCAAAAGGCGGAATTTTCATTAATACATAAGAAGCATTACATTTTGGATTACAAATGAAAGAACAGTAATGCTCCTATTGTCTAAATTTTCTATCCAGGTTCCAGGTAACCCTTCAAGAATCCGACTCCTCCTCGCTGCTTTCTTCATCGGGAATCGGAGGAGCTTCTTCTTCTGGATAGTGGACGCCGACATTTACCATGGCGGCAATCTGGGTGGCGTGGCCCTTAACTTCACCAAAGATGGTGGATCGTTGCGCATCCGTGTATCCCTGAGGGACACCGGTGGCCACACGCCAGGATTTGGCACTAGGGTAGTGCATGCGCATAAGGCCTAAGGCCATACGCGCACCACCCCGTGCAGCGGAGCGGAGAACGGACTCCTTGGATTCCGCCACCTCCATGATGATACCCGGAAGTTTTTCAACTTCCGAGCACTCCCCAGATTTTTCGGGAAGAAACTTGCCTACCAACTGCGTTGCAGCAGCCTTCACCAAGTTCCATGTTTCCCCGAAAGCTCGGATGCCCGCAGCCCGAGCGCCATCTGGGGTGTCTCCTGTTTGATCCGATAAAGCATACAAAAGGGTTAAGGAGACAAACAGAGACAGCAAAACATGGAAAGATGAAGACAAGGGTAAAAATTTACCGATGAGTTTGTCAATTTCCGAAACTTCCTCCAGGCGAAGGTTCAGAGCTTCAGTCAAATCCTGGATAGCGGATTTGTCTTTCTCCGCCTGCTCGGAAGCCTTGGAGTTAGCCACTCCAAGGGCCAGATTGCTGGCTTCCAGGTCTTTTTGAGCCTTCACAAGATTCTTGTGAAGCTCAATATTCTCATTGCGGAGAATCTCGGCGTTGCCGGAATCTTCCGCTGCTTGTTTAGCCTCGGCTAAAGCAGCTGAAAAGCAAGTGAAAATCCGAGTTGATCAATTTCCTCGGGAAAAAACTTAGACAAAGTCTTAAACCGGAAATTTCAAAACGAAAAAGCCTACCTTTCGTTTCCGTCAAAGCGAGCTGAGATGATTCCAGCTCCGCCTCTCTCTCCTCAAGAATAGAAAGAAGACTTCGAACTTCTTTATTCTTGATAGTGAGCTTCCTGAAAACTTCAAGGTTTATGGCCTCGGAGGTTTGCTGAAACACAGCAAGGAAAAGTATGGTTAATAAAAACATCAAAGCAAAAAAGCACGCATTTTGTTTAATGCTTGGGGGCTAGAGTTACATACCTGGCTCAAACGCTGCAAACCTGCCAAGTTTTCTTGGAATCCTTTTGCGTATTCTGCAAAATGGTTCCCGGCTGCGTCCAAGCCTTCATTGATCGCCTTGAAATCCTTTTCGAAGGTGGGGATTTCCTCGTCAAAAGTCCGAGAAGATTCCCCCACTTTCGGGGCCGCCCTTTCCCTCGTGTCCGACTCGGACACAACGGGCTGGCTGGGCTCTGGGGGCTTGGTGGTGGTGGCTGCAGTAGGCTCTTCCGCCATTGTCTGCGGCGTGTCCGGGGCAACGGCGGGGGAAGGTTGGCTGCCTCGGCCGGAAGAAACCTTGTGTTTCTTCAGCTTCCTAGGCTTTAGGTTGGAAGGCGGCAGGCTAAAAACAGGAAATCCGGGTAAAGTCAAAACACCGAAGATGGACGAAAAAATCTCCCATAAAAAGGAAAACCCAGAAAAACTAACCTGGACGTGGCGACGGGGACGCCGTCAAGGTCGATAATTTCATCCGAAGAAATTATCTTCTTGCGCTTGCGACCTCCGGCAGCAGCGGAGCGCAGCGCGTCCAGCTCAGCTTCGGAGGCTAACTCCGAGTCTGAAAGTTCCGCAAGCTGTCGAGAAAACTAATCAAAACCAAAAGGTAGATTATCCAAGAATTGAAGTTGTACCCAAATGACGGAAATTTTACCTTGGGAGCGGGGTTGTTGGCCGTGTACATTGGCCGACTCTCCGCGTACTGGTCGCGAGATGCGACCAATTGATTGACGCGCCGCTTAAGCTCTTTCGGGGCCCAATCCTTGTCGGTTGTCCGCATAGGATCTTTGGCCCCCGAGTAATCGCACAAAAGGCGGCCTTCATGGTTCGCCAACGGCTGAATTCGCCTATTCAGCCAGCAGATGACCGTGTCCATACCGGTCAAAGGTGGCGTTGAGGAGGTGAGCTTGGCGATGCGCTTCTTGATCCTTAGCAGATCAGGCGGCAGATTTTGGACGGCTTCTGTTCCCCAGTTATCCTGGGGAACGGCGGCGGAGTTTACAAAAGGTGGAACCCCGACGGCCTTTTTAGGAAAGGGCACGTCGGGGTGATAGAAGAAAGAGCCCGTCCAAAATTTGACGGACTCGGAAGTTTTAATCTTGGGGAACCAATCCTCTCGGAATCTCCGAAGAGTAAAGGAAATGGTCCCGCAAGTGGGGAGAGCACCCTCCACAGAGTTGCGTTTTACCCCAAAACAATACATCCAGAAATCTAACCTAGGCTCTATTCCTAGGTAACCCTCAAACAAGGCCTGAAAGCCGGCCATGTACAGAATAGAGTTGGGAGGGAGATTATGTGGTTGGATGTTATAGTGGGATAAAACCTGGAGAAAAAAGGAAGAGGGTGGAAGCCCCATACCTCGCAGAAGGTGGGAGGTAAGGAGCACTCTTTCGTTCTCCTGGGGCGTAGGCTCGGTCTCCTCTTCTGGGACCCGCCACTTCTTCTTCAGCACCAGGCCCTCCTTCTCCAAGTTAGGAAGAAGAGCCGGAGGAATACTGCAGGCACTCCAGTTGCCTGCAGTTTCCTCTTCTTCGTCTCCACCGGCGGCGGTAGCGGACGCGGCCCTCGCGGCGGCGAGCTGCTCGTCAAGGAGCTCTACTTTCTCCTCCACCGTTTCGGGAGCGAACGGTGGAGTCGATTTGGTGCTGGACCCCGCAACATCTGCGGCGGCGGAAGCATTTCCTCCGCCCGCCGCGGACGCCACGTTCTTCTCTGGCTCGCCGCCGGCGTGCTTGGGCGACCCAACTTGGGGATCTAGATCGCCCAGGAGTTCGTCGATGGAGGCGCGGGCCGGTGATGATTTCGGGGACGCCATCGTACTTGGTGGTGCTGGTGCGCTCCGGCGTAGCAAGGGCTCGTCGGGGCAGGAACTAGCTTTTGCTCTCGAGCTTGCGTTCGTACCAATGGTGAAGGCAGTGAGGGAAGTGAAGAAGATTGCCGATGGGCTCGAGGACGGCTATTTATAGCCGGAAATCGTTTAGATACGTGCCAACGGCTCTTTTGACCGTTGGATGTTTGACGCGTGTCGCTCGCCGGAAAATCCGGGAAACGGAACGACAGAGGAATGATGGCTATCTCCTCGTTTCTCGTGAGAATCTGTCAGAGATACGTTGCAGGGTTTCCCGCGTGAAACCAAGCGGCGCTTGCGTCAGCATGATTAAAGCGCTGATGTCACGTGTTCCTTTTCCGCGAAGGATCGCGAGAAGAAAAGCCGGATTTTCATAGTTCCGAGTTTTATGTTACCATCTCCTTTGAAAGGAAAGAAGAAAGAATCAAGACTGCTGAATCAAGTTTCCCGGACAAAATGTATTTGACGAAAGGCGGAGTTTCAGAGTTTTGATCCTTCCTGGGGGCTACTGTCGGATATATACCGAATAGGGGTATAGAAGATGGTAGACAAAAGAGCTGGACTACCAGGGTGGCCTGCAAGGTAATGGGCTTAGGTCCATTGGGCGGCCCAGTAGTCCGACGCGTAGAAGACGGATTCTAGAAGAACCCGGATCACGGCCCGCGTGATCTGGCTTGGAGGAGAAGACGGATTCCTTACTTTCCAAGTTACAAGTTAAACGTAGTCTTCTAGGTTTCTGGTTCTGTAAGCCCTAATCCGGCTATTATATAAAGCCGGACGGGAGATAAGTTCAATAAGTTCCTTTAGTCCAAGGTTCTAGGTTCTAGCTTAAGCCTTGCGCAACTCGCCGGGAAGTTCATCCTCGTCGAGTAGCTAGATCTATTCCCTTACTTTGTAACCTTATTATACGGGCTTTAGTCCCTCATAGTGAGAAGTGCAGGAGTAGGTACGCCGTACTGTCGCGACGTACCGAACCTGGGTAAATCCCGTGTTCTGTGTTTACTGCGCTATCCCGTTACCCCACGTCTCTACCGTAGTCTCATGGCACCCCAGTCTATGAAAACTACTACGATGTCTCGACACCAGTACTTTCCCTTTGTCAACTTGGAAGATTAGCAGAATATAGTGGAAGCTGCGCACGCAGAACTCATCAATTATACATTGAACATCGAGTAAGGAAAACAGAATATGTACAACACAGTAACACTCACCCGAAGTTGTAAGGAAATAGTATTTCCCTTCGGTGTTGTTGAAACCTTATTGCCCTCGGAATATTATCTTATGTATCCTTGCAAGATAGCTCAAGATTCTTATGATTAACAAAATGTGGGTCAATGAACCCGATATCATAGATTTGTCCTCTTTTGCATTTGAGAATCTTGAGAATTAATTAGAGAAATAAGTACTTACAGACAATAGGCACTAACGATAGATTTGTCGAGGGCCTGCTGCTGGAATAACTGAAACAATTCGGAAAATTGAATCAGAACTATTCCATCGCCATACCCGTAGTGCTCGTCTCTAACTGCGAGACATATCCAGTTCTGAGATTTCCGAGCGGCTTCCATATACCAACTATGCACTCTTCGCATTTTGGTTGGTAGATCCTTTACCTCCTCGGGTTTGACGAGAGGATTCCCGTGCTGGTATTTGTACGCACATTCAACTTTGGGGAAGTAGTCTATTATTTGCATATACTCAACAATGGACAAACCCGCAGCAGCTGCCCTTTCTCCGTACAGTTCTATAAACTCTGGATCAATTTGCTCGTCAGCATTAGTGCTCGGCCCCACCTGGGTATTGGAAATCACTTTGAGCGGGGAGATGGGTTGTTTTTTCCGCTCTCCGAGCTGGGCAACTGATGTCCCCCTTTTCACGCTTGCGCTACTACTCTTCGTCGACCGCACCATTTGCTGGTGTGACTTCACAATAGAGCGGTCATAGTCAGATGACAGACTCGACTCGGGTTGATGAAGAGTCTTCACTATTTTCCATGCTCGTTCTATATCTTGTTCGGTCTCGGGGAAATCTGCCTTTTTCTGCTCCTTCCGCTTCGATTTCCACGCCTCGTATTCGTCCTTTGCGATTTTCTGGGTTTGCTCAGGAGTATAGTCGTAAGGTAACTTTGGTAACTCCTTTGGTACCTTCGGGAGGGGTGACCGTTGACGTTTGGGTGATCTTTTACGTTTCGGCAGAAACTTAGTGGGCGGACAAGGCTGACGCGGCGGCGTAGGCGACCGCGCGGGAGACAGCATGCATGGCGGAGACGACCGAGCTGGAGACTGTTGCGCTGGAGAATGGTGAGGAGTCGATGGCCTTGCCGTCTGATTTGGAAGCACAATGCATTCCTTTAGCCATAGAACGGTCAACTTCTTGGCTTCTCCGAGTTCAGTCACCTCTCCGTCTTCACCTTCAGGGAATTCAAGCTTCACCCGCTCGAATCCGTTGACAACTTCATCGACCCCAACAACAGCGTAGCCCCGTGGAACCGGAAGACTATGGTGAGTTGGTTCGTTGCCAATTGGTAAGACATAGCCGATTGCCGCCTTGATGGTTATATTGACGACCTTCACGTGGAGCTCACAGGTTGTCATCTCCGTGATATCATCCACCGGGTGCATCATCGGCGGTGCATCATCACCCAGGAGCTGCGTGGACGCAACGCTGCTTTTCCGATGAGAATGTGCGGTGCCAGTAGCATCGACTTCAGCTTCTACCATGTGTGGTACGCCGGTAGACACTAGCTGCTGGCTAAGTGTGTTAATTTTCTCCTGCTGCTTCATTGCTACATCCTGCGTCCGCTTTATCTGTTCTTCAAGTTGACGCCTCCAGTTTGCCTGACTCTCTGCTTCAGCTGCCTCCGCGTCCTTTTTCCGTTGTTCTATCGGGGTATTTCTTTTTGCTGTCGTTAAATCCAATACTCCACGGAGGATTGCCTTTTGTGCATCGTGTACTCCCTACGTGTTACTTATTCCCGAGGGCGCGTGTGAGGTCGTCGTTCTCTCTATCTGGCACGAACCTCCCTCTTGAACTTCCTTTACTGCGCTTCTCAGATCTTCTATGTGTAGAGGATTCTCTTTATGCCTTAGGTTATAGATTGCTTTTCCTTCGGCGTCCAACTTTCCCCCATGCCCGTAAAACCATGACCTTGTCCGCTCGACCCACAAGAACGGCTCGGGAGTGATCCCCTTCTCAAGCAGGTCGTTCTCCCATTTCTCCCACTTGGGCATGGAACCGTTGTAGCCAGCTTGCCCCAAAATATGGTGATATACCTTTTTGGCGGAGTTTTCCTGATTTGTTTTTGACCTTTCCGTTGCATTTTTCTGACAGCTTGTACTTCACAAACTCTGCCCATAAGGGTTTTATTTTCTCATACCCTTGAGTGAAATCTGGAGTCTTGCCCTTCTTAACAAAGTCAAGGTTCAATCTTTTCTTTCAGTTTTTGAATTGCTCGGCCATCTTTTTCAGAGTCCACGCCTTGACCTTTTCCAGTAACTCAAGTTTCTTTTTAGTAACATCGGCTTCACCATCTACCTCCTCATTCTCATCCGCCTCATTCTCGTCCACCTCCGGCAAGGGTAAGGTGAAATTACACATGATCTTTTCGAAAAGATGATCTTTGGATTTTTTTGCTGACAAATGAAATTCCTTGTCTCCGCGGATCTTTTGGCTCATTCCACTCTTGAACAGTGATCGGGGTGTGATCCCTAACCAGCACTCAGCATTGCTTCACAAATTTTTGGGCAACATCAGCGGGAAGCTCGGGTGCGCCGTCTGCTGCGATCGTTTCGATCCTATATCTTTCAACTTCTTTGTCACGCCTCGTTTAGTCTTTTTCCGGTTGATATGCTTGAACCGGATGGCTAAAAATATAAAGACTGTTAATACATGTATATAGACAACGGATGCTTCATTAATTAACATATCTATATGCACCTCGGAGCCGGTGATTGTAATTTGTACGGCTCCATCGGAGCCGTCGGCTGCTCCCTCATCGGAGTCGTCGGCTTCTCCCTCACCGGAGTCGTCGGCTTCTCCCTCACCGGAGCCGTCGGCTTCTCCCTCAGCAGAGACGTCTTCTCCCGTGAGCTCCGGATCTCCCTCACCGGAGTCGTTCATCCACTGGCTCACAGCAAAAATAAAACCCGGCCTAGGCCAGCAGTTGCACTTGGATTGCCGCTTAATATCAGTGGAGTCCGGAATTTCCGCAGTTTTGTAAAGATCACGGGAGGTCCGTCAGAAAATCCAGCCGTTTCCTTGTGCACAACCACAATAGCTTGTAATTTAAAACCTCCGTTTGAGAAAACCGACTCGCCAAGCGGGGCCTAAATCTAGATGGATAAATATGACTTTGTAACAATTTGAAGAACAATACACAAAAACCACATAATGATAAACCAATATTTATTTTTCTGAGAATCTAAGAAAAACGATTTATCATGGAAGAAGTAGTTGTACTTTGTGCTCAGGTCGTAAAAACATACTGTAATATGTCATAATAATCTATATGTCAGACATCATAGTAGCTAAAATACTTTAAATTGGACATCCATTCAATAAGAACATATAGGATGAGATGGCTAGCAGTTTATCACTTATTATCTCATGTTCAGTTTTTTTGCACTGCAAAACAATTCAGGGAAATCTATCCATTTCGTTTACAGACATAGCTATTCATTTCATGAGAACAGAAAGTAAACATTCATATTATGATAAAAGAGTAGAAAATGCAGACAACTACTAATCCATGTCCATCTTTGTTTGGTTGCTGAAGCTTTTCCTGCATACATATGGTCCGTCAGTTCACCACTGCGTCCACTTTCTATATGTGTTATGATGTAATCCCTGCAATGAAAGCACCAGTGAAATCTTTGCAGACCACCCGCAATGCGCCATGCATCAATTTTTTGATAAAAGCTTGCCAAGTATATCCAGAAGCATATATACATGAACGGTGAACATGCAAATGGAAGTAGTAAAATAAATACAGTTTCATCTTTTAAGTGGCATGTCATGATAAATATATCTATTCTACTCGGAGATAAAATAATCGATAATAATATTCTTGTTGAGAATGGGATGTTAAAAATGAGGTACAGTTCTACCGTTTAGATTACAATAATGAAATCAAACCATGATATTGTTTCACCAATTTAATATTAGATCTTTGGAATTTCAAGGAAAGTAGTTCTCAGCTCCTTCATTACAGAAAACTCGCCTAAATGGAGAACATGAAACTCCTTCAAGAATTTCGGTATAGCAGAAACAATCGAGCTAGTTGAATTGGCTTAGTTTAATAGCCATGAATGGCCACAGTTTGGTTCAATCTTTAAGAAGCAGCAAAAGCATCATCCTACAGTGACAACACTGAAGTGAAAATATACCCACTCAAGTGGATCACTGCAAGTTGCTTACAAGAACAATCAAATAGAAGGATATCTATGATAGTCAAATGCAAACCGAATGGAAGAGATGGTCAACTGTTGCTCCAAGACTCCTACTCTCAGACAAGATGTGTGTAATTGCTTTACTGGATGTAGATGGAGAATGCATAATACAGTTAGTTGATGGCAGGATATCACCTGAAATGCATAAGAACCAAATTGCATAGATGATCCAGGAGGCCGTTAAAAATCCTAGCCGGTGCACCACTCAGATAATGCTAAGAAGCTCCATCTCCGTTCCTTGTCGCCCACCACTTCACGGGTACATGTGGCATCAGTCAAGCTTCCACATATATATGACATACCTACGTACCTGCTCAGAAAACAACCAATTCAGCTTCCGTTCCACATCGCGTAGTCTCAGCAGCCACCACATACCGAGAGACTGAAGGAGAAAAGCACTTAATGAGCACCGATGCCTGCAAGATGGGGATGAGGACCACCACCAAAGGGTGTGTGCGTGCGTGGTTGCTCCACGCGTGTGGCTGCATCGCCAGGACATCGAACCATCACCGACAAAGGGGTGGACTGTGCACGCGCACACTCTCAAGGCCGGGATCCTCGATGCACACCTTCTCGTCCCAGGGTTCGTTTCTAGCATGGACTTGAATGTAGGGCTGGTCTGATTCGACCCCTAGCTGACTCGTCGAGCTCCTCGTGCCTGCTGGAAGGTGCTGGATGCAACTGAAGCAATTTTGGTGCTTAGAACCTCCGACAATAGACGTGTTGTGGCCTTGTGGGGAACCTGTTGGTATGCACCAATAACATTAAGTGGTTAGGACATTATATATATATAGTATAATACAGTAGCTCTGGAATGTAAAATTAATTGGGTGAATGAGATGGTTGGATAAACTTGCTTCTTACATGCAGTAAAGTTCACGCCCGACCTGCTCCCGTGCAAGTGTACGCATTGCCCTTTTTGGCTAGATGTATGGTGATTGGAGATGGACAAAAGACATAAACTTTGGTTTGTTTGACATGCACTTTTGTTTGATAAGTTAATAAGAGCATTGTATGCCATGTGTTTGAACCCACCATTAAAAACACACGGTTGGGACCAAATATTTCCTGCAAAAAAAAACGGTGATGAAATATTTCAAAGATCTTTTGTACAAATTTACCATTAAGAACACAAGGTGGATACGATCGAACATGTACATAATCATGAACTGTTCAGATTGAGAACCAGCGAACATGTACAAAATCATGAACAAATCAGATATTACATCTCTAGCTTGCATCAAAAATGGATCTGGAACAAATTGTAACATGTAGCATTCAGGGACACAAAATAAATCTTGAAGACGATGTAAAAGAATGTAACAAGAAATAGCCATCATGGCACCACCATTAATATTCAGTTAATGAGCTTGAAAAAAAGGGAAAAGCCTACTCATGCAGAATGCAGCCGCAACATGGCTGGAGGCAAGCCGTGCTACACCATCTAGGATCTCACCTCCTCCATGCAGTCATGATGCAGATCTTGGTGGCGACTCACCGGATACAGACGGTAGATCTAGGACGAGAATCACCACAAGGATCTTGCTTCAAACTCAGTTATCTTGGGATGACCACCAATTCGATCTGGCTGCATAGAGCATATGCTCGTCCATGGTGCCACACGTACCTGCCCGCTCGGTGGCGATGGATGGGACGGTCCATCTCTTATGCGACCACCCGCGCCCCCAATACGGAGCTCCTCCGCCCTCATCCATATACGGTCTCTAAACGAATGGGATCTGTAAAGTTGCATACAGGTAGTTGTTGAAGTATTTGTACCCATATCTCATTAAACCCAAATCAGATCATATCGTTACATACATATAGCAGATCTAGAATTTCCAACTTGACCAATCTCCCATGGCATTGCTATTGTAAACCAAGAACCAAGCATGTTCTTGGTTTAAATGGGGTTGGTTGAACTGAATATATGGAGTGAGGGTGAATGTAACGACGTTGTGTACCTGCCGCGGTGTGGACTCGGGGAGCAGCATCGGTAGATTCCCATAGGCCGATGTTGACTCATGTGGCAATTGCGGCGGCTGCAGGCAGTCGTACTGCAGTGGCGGATCTCGGGGTGGGGCGTCGAGGGCCCAGGCCGCTGGAGTCGTCCAAGGCGGCGCAGAACAACGGGCGGTGGCGGGATCTCGTGGGAGGCCAGGACGCGCCAGACCTAGACATGGACACCGTCATTGGGAGCGGACACGTAGCTCCTGGTCCTCGACCCCTGCAGCATGAAGGGAGGCGCCGATCCTTGTCCTCGACGAGGTGGCCAAGGAGAGGCCAGATGCACCAGCATCATGCCCGACGGACTCATGCACGCGGACCCTGCTAATTGGGTGCAGCAAAATCAGGGAAGGACGGCGCGCACCCTGCGCGATGGTGCAGGCCATGGGAGGCGGCGCAGGCGTGGGGGAGGCCGGCGGGCGCAGGGGCACGAGCGTGTTTAAGCCAGGGCCGGCCGCCCGAGAGAGGGAGAGGAAGGATCGATGTTGAATAGGGCACAGATGCAAACGGAGAGGAAGGTCCACGACGCAGGATTTTGTTGGGCTTAGCCCTTTTCGTCGCACGCGGGCGCAAGTGGAGAGGTGTGCGAGGGGCGACGAAACACGAGGGCAGGACGCGGGATGCTTGACGACAGGATGTGTCAGTGACGGTTGAAGGAACCAAAATTTTCTTTTAGATAGGAGAGAGGTAGTAAACATGGCCCTTTCTCATGTCAACATGATCCCTCGCTACTACAGAATTCAAAAAAAGTTTGAACTAAACAAACCCGGTCCAAGTTTCAGAAAATAAAGCTGTTTGTCCACACACCTCCAAGCAGTTTGTTAGCTCCATATCCATTGGGCGCTCACGATGCAGTTGCATTTCCTTGCCTGGGCGTGTCAAGCAGCGCCCGAGTGTCAGCTCTTTCCCCTTAATAATACATCCGCAGACCTTGTTGTGTGCATCCCCTCATGCCTCAAGACCAACCTGAATCAGTATGACGAACTCGAAAACCATCAGACAGACGGACAACAAACTGTCCACCCAAAAATTAGCCCCAATTTCGAGAGTCCCCAATGGCAGAAGTGTAGGGGACACCCTATTACCCCTTCACAGATTCACCCACGACACCCAATTCCGAAGCAGATGGAGTCGAGGATGTTGGAATTGCCGGAGCCGTTGAGAACGGTGATGACGTTGAACAGCGGGTCGAATCCCGGGACCACCGTCTGCGCAAGGATGACTTGCATGTGCACCGGAGCAGGCATGCCTGCAGTCTCAGGGCCTCTTTGGTTCAAAGGATTTTCAAAACATAGGAATAGGAAAAACAAAGGATTGCAATGGCATGCACTTCAATTCCTACAGGACTTTAAAACATAGGAATTTTGTAAGAGATGTGTTTGGATGACGCGCAGGAAAAAACACAGGAATTTTGCAGGAATGGGGAGAGAGAGTAAAGAAATAGAGTATGAGTGCATTGGACTTCTCAAAGGAAAAAAATAACAAGAGGTTGGACCTCATGTTGAGATTCCTATGGAATGGAGGGCAAAAGAATAGATTCCTTAGGAATTTGGTGGTGTCAATCCTACAATCCAAAGGCATTCCATAGGAAAAATTCCTATGGTTTGAAATCCTCCAGAATTTCTATGAAATTCCTTTGATCCAAAGAGGCCCTCAAGATTGTGCACAAGCTTCTCAGGAAGACTACATGAAGACAAACACATGATTGGATCAGGAACAACCTCGAACATGATGTCTCCATCAGTCTTATCACATATATACTTCTTGCTGGACGCGAGCCAACTCGGTCCAACTCGGGCCGAGCCTGCAAAAAGCTCGGGCCGGAATTGCCGAGCCCCGAGCCAGCTCGAGACTGCCGGCGAGCCGCACATGGAGGCTCGGCCTGAGCTAGGCGAAAGCTCGGTGTGAAACGAGCTGGCTCGCGAGCCAAATTAGCACGTCACTGATAGTTGGGTCCCACGGCGAAGCCTCGCTGGTCGCCAGTGAGAAGACAGAGAAGAATTGAAAGACATGGAAGAACAGCGTCGCGGGAGCGAGCCTGGACAGAGGAAGACGAGGAGGACTTCGCGAGCATCGGCGTGCCGGCGTTAACCTGGCTCCGTCGGCGATCTGATGTGGGTAGGCGCGGCGCCGTGGGACATGAGGGAGGCGGCGTGCTTGTGCTTGGTCATGGCGGCGTCGTTTCTTATCTGGGAGGAAGACGACTAGGTTTGTTAGGCACCGTCGCTCCATATTGGTCGAGAATAGCTGGCTCATTGGGCTTTTTCGTTAGAAAGCATGTGTTGTCATTGCTGGCAGTTAGCTCGCGGGCCAGCCCGAGCCGAGCCTGGCTCGGCCCGCTGCTCTAACGAGCCTGAAAGGCCAACTCGGCTCGGTCCGTTTATTTCTCGGGCCAAGCCTAACTCGGGCCGAGCCAGAAAGCTCGGTCAACCTGTCCAGCGATATATATACTTGCCCTAATCAAGATTGAAGTCGGAGGCATGAGAGGCGGCCAACAGGGTTGAAGAAGTGGACGGATACACGGATGTTGCATGCCGCTCTGTCCGCTCGACGCTGTGATCTCCTGGACTGCTCGCTCGCTGCCACCCTCTCCCTTGTGGCTTTTGTCTGTCCTCTGTCGGTCGCTCTAGAACGGTTGGAGGATTCGGCGAGAGCTATTTGACAGAGAGAGGAATCTCTCTGAAACAGTGTAGTATGTCTCTTCTTAGACAAATATAGTTGTGCCTCCTGCGCTCTCCTTGCCAGATTAGTCTCCATGATCATGGACAAATATAGTTTCTAAATCAACTGATCGGACTATTTATCCTAAATATATGTATGAGAACTTGAGAAGTCTATGTATTGTTTTAGAATTCGATTCCCCGCCATGAACCCGATAGGATTTGGGCGAGGGATGTCATGAACGTGGGCATCTTTTTGGCGGCGAACAACACTGCCGTCGAGGGGAAGTACTAGCTCCAACCGCCGGCAAGTCGACCCCTCCGGACTACACCACCTCGGCTCTCGGCCTCCTCTCTACGCCCGGCCACCAGCCACCACCGTCACTCGGCACCAGCACGGCCGACCATGGCCGCACCACCACATGCACTAGTGATTCCCGCCGCCACGCGGCACCATGCTGCCTGCTCTTCTCTAGCCGCCGCCGGGAGCATATGCCCTTCTTCCCGGCCTCACCTCTACCCAGGCAAGAACGGTTTGAGAGCAACAGGAATTGAGTGTTACGGGGATTGGGCCGCCTAGAGCAGAAGGTCAGGAGGTGCACGCAGGCAGGGGTGTAGAGGGCCAAGGCAATGCAAGCGAGGAGGGCACGATGCGTGTTTCCCTCGGACGACGGCAGTCGATGCTCTTTTTTTGGGTGATGTTTTTCCGTTGGTCGATTCGTTTCTATTGTGCGCAGGGGACGAATCGTTTTCTTTTTACTTATAAGCGGTGGTAGTGCCAGTAAATTTGGGAATTTTGAATATGTGTCGAGTCGAGCTCAACATTGAATCGATGTAGGCCGTTTGATATGTCATGTGTGACGGATGAGATTTAATGTATCTATGAAGTTTGCTCTTTTATAAGTAGTTTAGAAGATTCTTTTGGCAAGGTGATAATGAGAAGAGAAAGTACCGCCTGACTAAGTGAAGTATGGTTTGGCGACCTAAAGATCAAGGGGGATCTACTAGGGAAAAGGCTACCGCAGGCGCACCAAATTAGGCTACCGCAGGCGAATTTCAGTTCGCCTGGGACCACATCGCCAGCAGTAATGACTTACCGCAGGCGAACTGGCCCTGTGCGCCTGTGGTAGGCCTTTTACCTGAGGCGAAGAGGCACTGTGCGCCTGGGGTACAGATTCGCCTGGGGTATCATTTCTTATTCGCCTGGGGTATGGTTTTGCTGTGTCAAAACATAAAAGAAACGAAAATAACAGAATCACAGCAAATTGACATAAATAAGTATGAAATTGACAGCAAAATGACATAATAAAGTTTCATAACAGAAATATTCTCGATCATCAACACATAGTCTCGAACAATAGTCTCGATCATCACCACATAGTTCAACAAATATTACATAGTCCCGAACAATAGTCTCGAAAACAACCAAACTACTAAATGCAGGAGTTAGTCAGATGGAAATGATTTTTTTTCTAATTTCAACAAACTCGTCATCTATCTAGCGGGCTGAGGTAGTTGATGACCATCATCATGTCCAAGTTGGGGATGTCACTATTCCTCATGGTGATCAGAATAGCTCGGCCAGGCTCCATACCAACTCTTGGGGAATGGAACTGCCTCAATGCTTGAGAGTTGAGGATGACGCGACCATCAGCATTATCCCTGGTGAACGGAACTGTGGTGACATTTCCTGATTCTCCACGACGTACTCCAATGGTACCTTTATGCTCCATGCCAGCACTGTCCGCTACCGCCATAGGTATTTTCTAGAACACACAATTCCAAGAAAGAATAAAAGCACAATGTCACATACCGGCCACATTATAACATAAGCAAGTATAGGAATAAGAAAGTGTCAAGAAACATACCATGACATGTCCATTGGAGATATTAGTGTTGGTGATGCGATGCAAGAAAGGGACCCCGATGTAGCTATCTATCTGCGCTAGTTTCTGAAGGACACGGTCCTTCTCAAGCTCGCTAAGATTGGCTCTTTGAGCAACCACCACATGTTTCCATGGGTCCTCCTCGCCCATATAATCCTCATCGTTCCCAATTTCCTCCTCACTCCCGCCATCCACCTGTATACTCTCGCTATCCTCGCTCGCAATCTCGCCCATATACAGATGTACGATACGAGGTTGCGGTCCTGCCATAGAGAAGTGAATGAGATCACCTCCGCTTAAATTATAGGTGGCGATGATAGACACCAATTGTTCCCCGTAGAAGTAGGTCTTCTTTCTTTCTTTCTTCACTCGAATCATGTAAGTGGTCCCGTGAACATCGAAATCCACGATATTGCCTACTAACTCGTTGAACTCTTCCCGAATATTGCATGGTACAATCTAAAAAATAAATATAAACGAATCTTTTTTTAAGAAACATACCAATATAAGCTGAATAGTAAAACGAAAGAACACAAGTTGCAAGTTAACATAAAAGAATCGTTTGTTAATTACCAAAGAATCAAGGTGACCGTCGTTCAGCTGAAGCATAAAAGAAGACCCGGTGAATTGTCCTTGGGCACATAGGGACCGACATACTTTGCAAGGCATGTTCTATTAAATTAAGAAAGTAGACATAGAGGTTAGAGGAGCATAGCTATTATCCAGCAAACAGTATGTAACTCAGAGGGGGTACTGAATATCTGTTTGTTTAAACGGAAAGGCATCCAAATGAATAGAAAATGTTTATTTGAACACAAACTTGACAAATACCCGATACTAAAAATGTACTATAAGTATGACCAATGGAGAAAGCATTAAAAATTTGGAATCTAAGTGAGCTGGGAGACTCACTTCCTCAGCTTCTCAGCAATGCCTGAATCCCTGATTCACTCATTATAATTGACTTGCATAATGCACTGAATTTATGTCCCATAATTGAAGAATTTCAGAGTTCGGTCTTAAGATACGGTGACATGTATCTTGCAGCTGATGGCAGGTGAATGCATGTAGCATCAGGCTTAGATGAGCACCTGACTCGCGTGACAGTGTAGGGTTAATGCTGCGCAGCAATTATTCATGAGCATATTACTGCTGAATCTTAAGTTTTGAACAAGTTTTGTTTTGGTGCAGGCTTGAAGTTTACTCGGGGATAGAGTTTTGTTTTGTTTTGGTACCCAGGGGGGGTACATAGAGATAGAGGTTTGTTTATGTGTTTACTCGGGGAGATAGGAATTAAAAATGAACTTATATCAAGTTTTGCTCAGCTTATGACCAATGAACATTAAATATGACCAATCAGGGATTCCAAATTTTGCTTTGAATTGCTACGTTTCAGTTGAGTTCCTACACAATCAAGAGACGAACCCTTGAGGGATTACAGATGGACGGTAGCAGAGACGTTGGGATCCGATTTGTTATCAGCGTGTTTGGTTTGTTCGATACAAAGTTGATCACTTTGGTCCTGATAATAACGTGGTCAGAATGTGGCATATGCGCGATCACGTGCACCTATGCTTTCGGAGTAAGAGGCATGCGGAAAATATCTACAGTGAACAGCCTGTCATCGCCAGCATCTAGCAACCTATGTGCAACTGATTTGTTATCATCGTGTTGTTTTGGTAGAACTTGTCGTAACGTTGAGTAGTATTTTTCTTTCTAAAGTGGCACAGTGAGGTAATAGCTTGTATGGATACTCAACTGCAGGATGATAAACTGTAGTATCTCTCGCTAGACTCCTCCATCTCATTCTGAAGGTTGTGCTAAAGTATACTCTAGGTGAGAATAATGTGTTTTTTCTGACAAGACCCAAATACACGGACGTGCTTTCGAGTTAATATGCGAGCATGTTTATTCTATGAATACAACTTTATTTGACTAGCTAGTCATATATATTAAACAACTACTGTATTGGTAACACAGGAGAGACCAACTGATAATTGAAAGAAACCTTCAAGTATTTCAAATGGACAAAGCGAAAATTATGCAATTTGAACTCAGGCAAATTGATTCTTTTGCTAATATCATGTACTTGTTCTGCTGCATAGCTGTGCAGAGCCATAAGTCCGTAACACATGTCCTATATCTCCGATCTGTCTTACCACAGCTGCAACATAGAGAGCAATTGATTACTGATTAGACCTTTGGTATTTTGGCCATTTCTGTTTCGACGGCGAAGGGGATCGAGATAGGGGAGTGGGCGAGCCCGACATGCCGTGGTCGAAGCGGGGCACCGTGGAGGCGACGCGGAGGGACACAACGAATTCTCGATCCTACCCTATCGTGGGAGGGAGGGGGATGGGAGGGAGGGGGCTGACCTGGACACAACGACGGCGTGGGCGACGACAACGTGGATGAACGGGTGTGGGCGATGTTGGCGGATCTGCTGCTCGACGACGGCGCGCCTTGGAACTGCTCCTCCTCGACATGGGCGTGGGCGTGGGTGTGGGCTGCTCCTCGACACGGGCGTGGGCGTGGGGATGGGAGACGACGGCGGCGTGTGGGTGTGCGGGTGTTGGTTCGATCTGTTCTGCGCGCAGAGAGAAAGAAAGGGTGCGGGTGGATTAGCACAGCGAGGCCTTACCCCAGGCGCTTCTGCCAAAATTCGCATGGGGTATGTCTTATACCGCAGGCGAACAGGTAAGTTATTCGCCTGGGGTAAAGGAAGAGTGCTAGGGGTGGTGGTGGGTGGCCCTGCCACACTTTACCCCAGGCGCTTCTGGAATTGGTTCGCCTGGGGTAACAGACTTACTCCAGGCGCACAGTGCACCAGTTCGCTTGCGCTAAGTAGCCCAGGCGCATCGATTTGCGTGTTCGCCTGTGGTAGAATATGCTGCTATAAGCAAATCTTTAGTAGTGGGGATGGGGATAAAAGACCTTGAGGTCAAGAATAGAGCCCTCCCTGGTAAGTGGCTTTTTAAGCTACTGACTGAGAATGGTGTTTGGTAGACCCTCTTAAGAAGAAAATATGTGGGTTCACAAGCGCTATCGCAGGTTTACTGGAAGCCTGGTGACTCTCACTTTTGGGCTGGCATCATGGCCACCAATTTTTTTTTTTGCATGGGTCTTTCTCAATTCAGGATGGGTCAGAAATTAGGTTCTGGGAGGATGTTTGGTTGGGTAACACCACTCTTCGAGAACAATTTCCGGCTTTCTATAGCATCGTGTGACATAAAAGTGATACACTCGCTAAGGTGATGGAATCTTTCCCACCTAATGTCTCGTTCAGAAGAAGTTTGTTCGGTTCTAGACAAGCATCATAGAATGCCTTGGTGCAAAGCCTTACTTCCGTGCAACTGACGCAAGGATCGGATAGATTTTGGTAGAATCTACATGAGAATGGAAAATTCTCGGTGGATTCTATGTACAGAGCTTTAGTGCAACCTGAGGTTCCAGTTGATAATTTTAAGAAGATTTGGAAGATGAAGATCCCATTGAAAACTAAAGTTTTCGCATGGTATCTCTGTCGAGGTGTTATTCTTACTAGAGATAACCTTGCTAGGCGGAATTAGCAAGGAAACAAATAGTAGGTCTTCTATCCTCGGGACGAGACTATTAAACACTTTTTCTTTCAGTGCAATTTTGCTATATCTATATGGTCAGCCATTCTAATAGCCTCGAACTTATATCCACCTAGTAGTGTTGCTAATATTTTTGTCAACTGGCTCAATGGTGTTGATCCTAGGTTTAAGCAACTTATTAGGGTAAGAGCGATTGCCGTTGTTTGGTCTCTATGGCTATATGGAAGTGAAAATATTTTTAATGATAACAATATTTCTCTTATGGAGGTCCTCTACCGGTGTATGGCTTTGATCCATTCTTGGGTGCTTTTGCAACGTGCGGAGCATCGTTCCCTGTTTATGGAGGCGTCTACACGGTTGGAGGATTCGGCGAGAGCTATTTTCACCCATCATGGATGACAGCTTAATCTTCGGATTGGTCCTCCAGCAGTTTAGGCGTCTTTACAATTTCTCATGATGATATGTAATTCGCCGTTTTTACGTTGTTTTGACTCGTTGTGGACTTGTGGCTGCATCTTAGTTATGCAGAGGCCGGGTACATGCTTAAACCTTTTAAGTAATAAAGTTCCCATTATAAAAAAAAACTATTTTGATTATATCTAGATTTAATATTCTTGCTTGGGAGCTATCAACTTCGCACAATATTGTGACAGTGCCCATGTGAACAATATTCTATTCTATTACTGCGACAAAAAACAACCAAATGGCATGAAAGAAATATCTCGCATAGAAGCTAAATCGGAAGGATGGAGAAAACAGACATAAAAAACATACATGGTACAATTTAAAAGAAGCTCAGAGAAATAAAAAATATTATTAACTAAGTGCATATTGGCAATCATAAGTGTTGTTGTGTATAATTGGGGCTTTGTATAGACACATGTAAAAATATGAAAATGAAATTACGCTGTATAGATAATGCCCAGAAAAATATTAGACCAGAAGGAAAATGGCAATGACAATCCAATAAGACACACTTAAGTTCACGGTGCGTTCAGACAAAGCATTGAATCTAATATAGATACCTGAGATAGAGATCGTAGTACATGATCTCAACCGATAAAGCTACAAAAATTTATTTAATTATACCACATTAAAATGTTACGCATAGATGTACATAATAAATAGAAATGTACATCGATATGGTATTACGCATAAACAATGTGTCCACCTAGTACAAACAAGCGAGCAAATGGATCGTGACCCCCAATGTCTATACACTCCCACAATCTAATATCATGTAGAAATAACTCACAACAGACTGGCAGTCCACACAAAAGCTCTACTCATTTGAGATGATATATAATGAAAAAATGACGTTAGATAAAATAGTAATTATGATCCAAGACTTTTCTCCCGTGACTCTATGGAGGTGCTATAAATCATTATTTTGTTTCTTCATCCCGGTACATTATAGTCCTAATTTTTTTTTCACAACTTGATCTATTCACATATAGTCCATTGGGACTTACCAAAAAAAAGGCAACTTCGCATGGCGAGAAAGGTCTCACCAGTACTGATTATAGATTGTTTGCCTCCAGCCAAATTCCCAATTCTTGCCAATGGTAGTAAGATAACCGGTTTTAATTGCAATCTAAAAAACAATACAAGATCATGCCACCTCATCTATCACGTCGACCAGCACTGCCATCCTTGACAGCTCTGGACAACGCCAGGCCAGCGTGCCACCTCCTCCACTTCACGTGCTCATGACCACCACCGCCAATTGTGCTCCTGCCGGCACGCGCCCTGACAACCTCGGCCACACCACATGAAGAGGGACACCACGTGGGAGGCGAGCAGAACCGCCGCTATGAACCATAACTCTCAACTGGATGCTTTGGGGGAGATAATTTGTAAACTAATTAATGTGTAATCATGTCACATGCTAGATAAAAGTTGAGCACTTTTTGGTTTTCCAAAATTATTACTAGTGGCCTTTGTAATAAATAGCTCGCCACTTCTACTCCTAGTCCTAGTGGCATGTGCAAAGAGGGGCACGGCACTAATAAATGTTACTTATTAGTGGAGCATAACCAATACATGCCACTAAGGGCCAAAATGACACGCCACTACTGGGCTATTTTGTACTAGTGAGGCTAAAAAACTATAGACAGAGGGCAGCAATATTATCATTTATACCACACTTGTTCTTTGTGTTTAGAACATGTTCTTCATTTATAGTTTTCAAGTGTTACTTGCATATATAAATTGATGGGGACCTGTATATTATAGAACTTGTCTTATATGTTACAATGATGAGTTTCTTCTAATGCTCTAGGTATTCATGAGCAAGCAAGTTGGATGCATGGCACACTAGTTTTATTGGCTAGCTTTCGTACACCTATATCTCTAGTTCATCCATTGTATGTCAATCCATACCGCTTTCGTAGTTTCATCTATAAGACTTCCTCTTGTCTAATGATGAATTTAAGTTGTGCCAGTCTTTCTTCCAGTAACCTTCCAAATCCGAAATTAATGTTCTATTTGTGGCATAACATCATTGTGCCAAGGACAAGGCTCACATGGATTAGTTGAGTAGACTTTAAGATATTTGAGGCGGAAGGGGTGTGCTAAATGACCTGACTGGACCTAACTTTTTCATGGAAGAGTTGCTTTATGCTTTTACATTTGAACATAATTTGACTATCTTTTTTTTTGTAAATCTTATGCACGGTTTCATGCCTCCAAAGTATTGATTCTTGAAAAGCAATGACTTGATGATCCATATTCTCTATCCTTTGTTTACTTGATGTCAACTATAGACCATTGTTTTGAATCATTTTATTCTTGGTTCATATGCTTTACATTAGCTGATTAACATCATGTTTGCTAGCATTCTCATAAAAAATATTTTGTTATCATCTATCTACTCTTGCACGAGCGAGATTTAATTTTAGGATGCTCATACGTCTTAAACGTACGAATAGTTTTTTATTGTTTCATACTATTGTCATACCACTGGTACATATTTTGCTATGATTTCATGTCAGTTCACAATAGTTTTATTGGACTAACCTATTAACCCAATGCTAGTTTCTGTTTTTTTTTCTTTTTCTTTTTTCCGCATCCCGGTTTATACCTAGAAGATTATTGCGAAAATAGGAAATGTCATATAAAGATTTTTGGGAGAAACACATTCGAATAAAATATTAATTTCTACTATTTTAGAAATAGAGAAAAGGGTTATCAAAATGCATTTGATAATTTATTTTTAATGAGAAATGAGATGGTATATATTATTCATCTGATTTATGATTTTATAAACATATTGTTTTGAAAACATTTGATTTAACAATAGAGATAATAATTTTAAAGCTTTTGAAAAGAGACTTCGGGAAAGAGGATTTTAGAGGAAATAGAGTTTGAATCTTAGTTTTTTGTTCACATCCCAGTTAATCATCTTCCCGCATTCTGGTTATAACTATTCTTACAACACAGACATGCTTTTGGTTTAAAAACCCTAAGCATACAAGTCAATTATCAATAAAGGAAAATGAAAACCAAGAATATCTACAAGAGAGTTTTTTTTTGTAGATTCCAATATTTAGCACCTTCTTCATAGTCATTCAAGTTACAAAGTCTGGATTGAGACATAAAGTAAAACAAGAGACGGATGTTTAGGAAATCCCTAATGTAAATTATGATAGTATAATTTTGCATACAATTCTATGTACCTCCTTGATTTCCTTAACTGGAACTCTTATTTTCCATCAGCAAACATATTAACATAAAGTACTTTAGATACAACACTTGAGAGCCATTACATATATAAGTTTTACATGCTATTTCAAGATCATTACCATAGTACATTTTTTTAGAAACATTGAACAAGGATTTTCTTTATGCACACAACAATACCCTTATGCCTTTATGTTATTATTACCAAGGGTCATAGCTGCGTCCTTAATACACTTGAGAGATTCAGCAAAGTCGTCCAGAAGTTGATGACAATCTGTAAACTGTGCCTCGTCCACCGATAATACTATTCGGACGGTGTTGACGTAACTTTGATAATTCACGACTATGGCCTACAGAATAAAATAGAGAAAAAGATCATAAATTTAGATTGTTCATCAACATTTCACATACTAGTTATTATTCTCCTTCCAGGAAGATTAATTCGAATAAACTAAACTTGTATCATCAGTGATAGTCAATATACTAGGTAACCATACTAAAAATATTTTCGGTGCACACTATAGTTTTGAGGACTTACTTCTTCTGGTACATAGGTGGTAGGAGCAAGGTAAATTAACGGGTGTCCATAAAACTCCACCTGTTCAATTGGGCCAACGGTGTTCGAGAGCGACGTGGTAGTATGGGAGATCATACGGTTGAAGATAGCACCACCTGCCTGTTTTACTTCACACGTTACATAAAAATGCTATTAGAATCCATATTGGCCCATTAGCGAAAATAATCCAATGAGACCAGGTCTATCCACCCATCAATTTTGACCAACGCCATCACCACGTGCGCAATAGGCCCGCGATATATCAAATTGCCTCGGAATTTCTACGCATGGTATTGCCTTTTTCCATCGCCTACGTTGTTCTCGTGCTCCACCGCAAAAGAACAAGTTGCGTAGGAGTTATCGTATAGAAATTCACTGATTCCATGGTCAGGTAGTAGTTAGGCTGATGCTAACTAAAAAAGAGAATACCTTACTCACGTTTGGTTTCTGACTTCAAACAATTTGGCAATAGGTCGTTTGTACCCAGGTGTGCTGACTAGTACTAACATTCAAGGATTATAGATAGGCTACAACATAATTTAACCTTGAGTCATTTTGAATTCTCTCTAGCACCATACCAAGTGAGAAATAGTGGTTTCTTGCAAAAAAAATAAAACTCAGGAGGAGTAAAGACCCGCTTTTTTTTGTGTGCATCCGTTGCTGCACACAACCATATATTATTTATTATATCAGAGTGTCATGCGACAATCATTACCTGGACTGTCAACCTAACAACATGATATTCACCAACACAAATCTATGGCAAGTTGCCGAAACAAACAAATATATTTAATTTCAAGGCAAAACCTTTAAGAAGATTATGTCGCATGTGCAAGGATGACGTGAGTAGAGCGGAAAGTTGATGTCTGGATTTTTCACCACCAAATATAAGTTTCAAGCCCATATTTCTGGAAGGGTGCGACGTGTGGGCACGTCATTCTTGTTAAAATGTATAATAATTTAGTAGTGTAGGAAAAAGCCCGAATGTACCTTGGGCCCAAAAAATTTGAAGAACACTTCTGCAGCTAGATGTGTGAATGCCACTTCAAATGAGCTCTTCTTCCGATCAAGCGTATTCTTAGCATTGCGAACGTAATCGAGTGGATCATTGTGCATAGCTATGCGTAGTGGAAGGAGGATGAAGCCGATTTCATTTCCGAACTTCACATCATTCCCTTGGCCAGACTCCATCATCTTTAGACATGCCTGCTCATAGTAGTGAGAAGCCAATTAGTATAACTCTCTCAACCGCCAATTTTTGCTCCACCTTTCTCTCTTTAAAGTTCTTACGTGCATGCTTGTAGTTGGCCGCAAGCTGACGGGAAGGATTGAGCGCAAACGGATTTTGTTACCAGCTCCGGTGTCACCTAAAATGGCGGAGGAACGAGAAACAGTTGAAAGTTTGAAATGAAGCAGGGGAATAAAAAAACTACTAGTATTAAACCCTTGCCAGTACCTGACTTCCGGTGGTAATATCGTGATAGGGCAGCGTCAGTGACTCCAACTAGCACGTCATTAACTGTCTGTGTACCCACACATGGAGAAAATTCAATAATTCCCACACGTTTCTGTGAGTACTACACCTATTCAAAATCTAGATCAGATGAACAATTAAGGGCATACCCAACGGCTCCCATAAATGGACAGATTGTGTCCCTATCGGTCCACATATTGATATTGAGATTTGAGATAGGGCCAAACTAATATTGAAATATTCTAATTAAAAGATAGCTTACGCAGTTCATGGCGTCTTTGACGGCTTTGACGTCTACAAGGCTGAGGCTCCGGTGTACGACGCGTTTGCGGCGAGACTCCCCATGATCCATGGCCGTGAACAGCGTAGGTGTATCTTTCAGGTACAGTATCATGGCGAAAAAGACTGCAACGTCCACCATGGTGTGCCAAGAGAGCAGGACGAACGACCAAAGCCACCATGCGAAGGCCAGCGCGCCTGCAGACACTGGCTACCGCGGGCGTGCGTAGATAGCGCCCGTTCGTTTGGGCAGCGGCGGCGACCCCAAACCGATGAGGACAATGACAAATAAATCCTCAACAAGCCTAGCCGAGCACCTCGCCCTCGTATGCCCTTCTCCCTTCCATGGTAGGCGCTGACTTTGTCTGAACCGACGGCGTGCCCTTTCACATGGTGGCGTCGCCTACCTCCATTCTTTAGCGATCGCTTGCTTGCTTGCGAGCTGCTGTTTTTTTTACTTGTTTTTATATTAAAAGGACCGAAATTACTTGTGCTTGCTTTCTACAAGGCTACACACCATGTTATCATGGAATCAATCCGAGAAAATGCACTTGTGCGCTTGCTTGCTTTGTAGTTGAGGGCGGTGTCATATATGTATACGCTACTTGTGCCTTCTGCTGGTCACTCAATTTTCCTTTTACGGGTAGTTTGTTTGAGTCCGACGACTACCGACCAACTATATTATTAGAGCTCTTTTACGGTGATTGGGACGGAACTACGGGTTCCGTCCGGTTCCGTCGAGGATGTTTTTTTGAGGCCGTTGATTATAACATGATTTTTTGTAGCCGTCGATTTTAAAGCGATCGAGCCCACTTCACCCTGCCTAGCGTGCGCCGCCCCTCACGATGGAATTGGTGCGGAAAGTGTGGATTTTTTTTACATACGTACGTGTGGATTGAGTTGGAACGGGCCAGGCCACGGGTTCAATCCGCACAACCCCGACTCGTTCACCTACATGGAAATTCATCGGCTTCAACTTTGGCCATCAACGCATAACCAAAAAGCTTAGCCTCTATTTCGTTCATCTCTTTTGTGCGGCTAATAACGCAATGCCCCATAATCTTCCTCTCATCGTCGACTTTGTTTGCCATCTTTGATGTACGGTATAGGAGGATCGGTAGCGAAACAACGTTGGAACTAGACGAGAATAGGCGAGTTACATGATATTAGCGCTAGATTCGACAGAATATAAAGGTGCATAGACCCGCTCGTATATGTCAGAGTTCGGCTCCTATACAAATCAATGTACGTGCACATGTGATAGACAAGGAAAGATAGTTAACAAAAAAAAGAGTTCGGCTCCTATACAAATCAATGTACGTGCACATGTGACAGGCAAGGAAAGATAGTTTAAAAAAAGTGCCAGGATAGCTTTCTGTAACAATAGTGGACATATCTGTTATCTCCGTGTGTTGCGGATCAAAAAGAATCCCTGAAGTTGTTGGCAAAAACTGAATCGGTTTGCAAGTCAAGGAAAGTCCCGCTCAGCTGTCAAAAAAGAAAGTCCCGCTCATCACCACCTAACAAGGAACGTAAATTTGGATCGTGCAACAATTTTGGTACCGTCCTCACGATAATTTTAGTACCGTCCCCACGTTTTTGGTACCGTCCCCACAAAATCTTGGTTCCGTCCCCACGCTTTTGGTACCGTCCGGTTCCGTCAGTGGGGTTCCGTCTATTTTACGACCGTCAGATCGAGGTGGATGAACGGTTTATAAAAATGCCAACCACTCTTATTAATTAATCATTATTATACAATCCAAAAGGGAGCTTTCCGAATCTACAACTTCGTTTCTGATTATGATCAGTATTCTGCTATCAGACTTCATTATAAGATTTTGTTTACCAATAGTTTCGGTACCATACCGTCTTCGTGTTATTTTATAAATACATAGTACAAAACGTATATATTCTAGCTCCACCCATGTACAAAAGGGCTAGAATTGTCACAACCATGTGGGCAATCCGGACATCACGCAATAGTTGGACTCATATTTTTTTATTTTTTAGAAATGGAGGTCTGCCCCCAGCCTCTGCATCAAAATGATGCACACAGCCGGTTTTTATTAAAAGATCGAACAAAAATCGCACTGTCTTACAAGTAGATACATGAATCAACTAGACCTGAAATCCACCAAACAAAGCCTACCAAAACTGATGAAGGGGGTGGACAATCCCAGAGCCGATACTCTGAGAACCCACCAACGCGCCTCATCCAAAAACCGAAGGCCTCTCCATGCCGCCCGATAGCGAACAAGGGGCAAAATCGGTCCAGCACACCGCAGCGTGTACCGATATACACGCTCGGAAAGTAGCTGCCGCCGTCTTCCGCTCACCCGTCTTCAGGACAGCGATCAAAGTATCCACCATGTCAGACCTGCCGTCGATACCACCATGGTACCATACGACTCCAACTCCCTGCGCGTGTCCAACATCCCGCAAAAAACACCGAGACCCCACAGCACCAAGCTGTCGAGAACCGCCGTCGTGAATGCAGTAGAAGAAACACCGCATCCTCACTAGGACCCTCCGTCCTCTGCTCCAAAATGATGCCCCCAAGAGGGAGAGCAACACCGGCGGTGTCACCATCATCCAATCCGGGAATCCCAGATTTAGGGTTTCCCCCGGAGCGAGTCGAAGCAAGGTAGCTAGTCGACGTTGCCGTTGCCGCGTAGACCATCGAAGAACCTGCATCCACCACCTTACTCATCCTCTGGTCCATTCGACCGGCGCTCTCCTCCAAGAATGATGCTCCCAAGGAGGTAACGACGTAGAAGCGCCGCCATCATCCGATCGACTGATCAAGGGTTTCCCCCGGAGTTGACGTGAAGAGCCACGGGGCTTCGTCGATGATGCCTTCAGGAAGGGAGCGACACTCCAAATGTCGCCATCACCGGCTCCGAGTAATCGGAGACAGGGTTTTCACCCGGAATCCATCGTGCTCCATCAACGTCCAAGACGCCGTATCAACCACCATATGGAGCCGTCGGGAGCCTCAGCCCCACACCGCCACCACGCCGCCACAGATCACCAGACGGACCACCGCCAAAAGGAGCACGATGTCCGCGGCGCCGATCACCTCGATCTCGAGGTCCTGGCCACCCGCAGCGCCAAGCCTTCGGCGTGATGTCCGGCGGGGGCGTCGCCAGGCAGGGCCGCGCCCAAGGACGGCGGCGCCGATCGACGGCACGATGCCGCAGCGCCGACAAGGCCGCGCCCGAGGACGTCGCGAGGACGGCACGAAGCCCGCATCGCCGACAAGGCCGTGCCCGAGGACGGCCGCGCCGATCTGTGGACGGCACGATGCCCGCGGCGCCGATCTCCTCGCTCCCGAGGTCCTAGTCACCCGCATCGCCATGCCTCCAGCGAGATGGCCGACGGGGGCGTCGTCACCACCGATCTCCTACGCCACAGCACCCTGATGCCGGTCACGAGCTCCACCCGGCGGCAGCCGATCCGGCCGCCCGTGGCGCCGCGTACGCCCCGGCCCCGCGGAGAACACCTCGCCGCCGCCATCACGGGCGACGCCCGGGGAGATCCCGGCGACCCCTCCGGCGACGACGAGGGATGGGAGTAGCGGGAGGTGGCCTAGGGCGGTTGGGCGGCGGCCCCCCGAGACCAGTTGGACTCATATGATAAAGGGCTACACAATATATGAAAATGGTGAGAGATTCTCTTGCAATATTGAAGATTGCGAAGAGACTCACGAAGCTACTTCCAGTCCATGGATGGAACCAACTGACGAAGATTTTATTAAAATAAATACAGACGGTGGGATTGTCTTTGATCCCCGTCAAGGTGGAGGAGGAGGGGTCGCACGCAGTCGGTCTTCGTTCATGGCAGAATGGGCAAAGCCTTTCCCTAGGGCGGCAAACCAAGTAGCGCACCTGTGTGCAAAATTATCATGTAATCTGACGGAGACGAGCAGTTGGTTTCGCTCGTCTGCTGAGTTTCTGGTTGTAAGCCCGTTGGCTGACGATTCAAGTGTCTGAATAAAGTTTTCTAAGTTCTCCAAAAAGAAAAAATGCTCCGCCGAAGTACATTTTTCCTGTTTTATTGATATGAGATATAAATAAGAAAGTGAAGAAGACATGGCATATGTACTCCTAGATGTTTCAGTATATTAGGGGCATGCACGGAAACGAAAGTTTTCTCCTTGAATTAGATACATCATATCAATCGGTAATGTGAGGCCTTGGTTATGGCAGGTGGACTCGACATGCAGTTTTTTACCCATGGTGCCTATGTATGCGGTTTTTTACCGAGTAGATCGTGCTCATGGATGTATGTGTTTTTTACCGACGCCGATAGTGGTTATGTACCCGATTTTCTTTGCGCTCGATGTTGGGCTCGTGTTGCTGCGATTTTTATACCAATATATCCTACTCTTTAGGGCTAAGTATAGAGATCGAGGATGGGCTCGTTTGATGTGGTTTCTATACCTATCTACCATAAGCTCGGTTCGTTGTGTTTTTTCGTTTACCGACCGATCGATGCTTTGGCTCCATATGGATATGGGAAGGCGTTTCGACTGGATTTGACTTAATAATAAAGAACTGAGCAGAGTAGTTAACACTAGCTAGATTATAGCTTAATGTGATTGATATGTAGAGCCACCAAAGTAGACATATATTAATGAAATGGATTGTACGTATTTACTTGTGGCCATACTGTCCATTAATTAATCACACAACTATACTGAAAGTGCCATATTTCTATTTCAAGGAGTGACATGTATTTATGGGTAGTAGTTAGATATCTTAGTGTCTAGGAGTGAGATATATTAATGGCGCATATTTCTGTTTCAAAATTCATGCCCCGCACATAACCGTGTCGATTAATGTATTGATTTGGTTCTTGGAGAGTAATTGCTCTCTCAAACAACTAGTGTTGTCTGGTAGCTTCCGTGTTTCGTTCTTTTTACAAAAAGAAATCATATAATGAAACGACTTTGACATTTTGTGGCATCTATCGGTTACTACTCCATCCGGTCACCATTTTATTCTTCTTTGGGTTTAGTCAAAGTAAACATAATTCTAAATTTAGACCAAGAATAAGAAAAAATACCACACATATTATACATATTAAATATTATAGATTGTCATTAATTTTCATTAATAGGTTGTCATAATTTTATCTTTAAAATATCTAGAATACCAAACCAATAAAAACTGAGGGAGTATTTTATTGCTACATATATCCATCAAAAGCATTATCTAATGCTGCCCTTGGTATTTGATTTGCAGTTAGGCTATGTTATCATACTAGTTAACCCTTTGTGGCCCATGTCGCTCAATGTCGTTTTTGTACTTGGATGCGTGAGACTAATTACGCGGACGGCTGGTTTTTTGCTGTCTTATCCTTCCCCTTTTTACATCCGGGTTCAGGCATTGACAAGTGATGTAGTACTGCCTTGCTATCGGTTGCACTTACATACAGTCAAATTTTAAAAAATTGGACCGGTTATCGAATATTTGAGATTGCGGTTTAGATTTTTACTGGTCGAACATCCGGTTCGCCGGTTCACTACATGTTTTTAGTCATAAATTTATATGTTTTTACTTATTTAATGTTGTCAATAAATAAATAATTATGTGTGGAGAATACTTCAAACTTAAATTTTGTTATACAGGGCAATCTACAAAACATCGCAGCTCAGGTACTATGTACGTATAAAGCAAACTTAAGTTTTCCTTTTTATTTATTTCTGAGATCAAATAGCTAAGCAATGTCAAGCTACTATGGCCCATAGGCCATTAGTTTTGTTTTAAAAAACAGCAAAGCCGTACGGTATTAGTACAACTTTTAGTGCTACCTGTGTAGATAAAGTAGAATAGAATAACATCTCCGTTACACAATACTTATCTCGATGCGGCTAAACTAAGTTTGTTGTGTTTTGTTATCTACCAATCGAATGTTGGCTCCATATGGATATGGGAAGTAGGCGTAGTGATGTGATTCAACTTAATACTCTTTCCATATAAAAAATATATGAAGTTTTAGCGTTTCTTGAACATCATGTATCTAGACATATTTTAGTATGTAGATTGATGTGCATCTGACACTAAAACATGCCTAGGTAAGTGTTGCATAGAGGACGTTAAAACATAATACATTTTGATACGAAAAGAGTAATAATGAAAACTGAACAGAGTAGTTAGCACTTGATTATATCTTAATGTGATTGACTTGTAGATCCACCTAAAAAGGCATATATTAATGGTGTGGCGATTTATTAATAACACATCTATATTGAAAGTGTCATCTAAACAATAAGATTTCCATAGTCGTGTCATGTACATATTTCTAGAATCATATATTAATTGGTAGTAGTTCGATATCTATGTTTTTATGAGTGACATGTATTAATATATTATTAGTGGGCACATACATATCTCCGTTCCAACCTTCATGGCCTGCTGATTAATATATTGACTTTCTTGTTGGAGAATGATTGCTTGTGCATGCTTATGTGTCATGTTCCTGTTTGTACAAAAAATTGTTCATCGAAATAAAACGAATTTAACATTTTGTGGCATCTATTGTTACTGTTTTCCTCTGTTCACAATTATGTTCTGTTCTAGGTTTTGTCAATGTCTAAATTTTGACCAAGATAAAGGAAAAGAAAACGAACATCTACAATATAAAATAGTATTAAAATCATCATAATTTCGTATATAGTTGTTCAAATTTTTGAAAAGTTCTTCTTTAGCAACCTAGGACTCCAACCTAATAAAAACAGCTGGAGTATTTAATATATATGTCAAAAGTAGTATTATTTAATACTACCATTGGTATTGTATTTGCTGCAAGGCTATATATGTTATCAGACCAGCTAAAAACCATCGTCGTATCACGTCATTCATTGTCGTCTCCGTACTTCGCCGCGAGATGTACACAAAACACATCTCTATATGCATGTAGAGACCACACACATCATATCTATCACTGCAGATTGTCCAAAGCCCGTGTGTGATGCCCAAAGCTTGAGTGTTTAGATACCGTGAACCACACGTCCGAATGCAACTTGGCCTGGGCGATCAAGCCTTTGAGTGAGAGATAGCCAGGCTTGAGTTAGCTGTGGTGTATTGAGGTCGATGCTGGGCTTGGGTTCATGGAGTTCTTATACCTATGTACCCGGTTTTTCTTAGAACTCGTTATAACATACTTATCGATCTGGCCGAACTATGTTTGTTTCGTTTTGTTACCGTCCAATCGAATTTTGGCTACATATGGATATGGGAAGTAGGCGTAATGAACGGATTCAACTTAATCTCTATCCATATAAAAAAAAATGAGCTCTTTTACGGTGATTGGGACGGAACTACGGGTTCCGTCAGGTTCCGTCGAGTATGTTTTTTTGAGGCCGATTATATCATGATTTTTAGTAACCGTCCATTTAAAAATGATGTAGGTAAGTTTCATGCAATTACAAAATTGCCCCAAATTTTGGTACGTGCAAGTCAAGTGTGCCACCTCAAAAAATAATTTGGTACCAGCTGCCCCTAATTTTGATACGTGCAAATGCAAGTGTGTGCAGCCTCAAAAAATAATTTGGTCTCGTGCAACGTGCAGCAATTTTGGGCGAACTTCGCCTGATCGTCCCCAAGTCGAAGATCTGGTCGACGGCGACGATGACGGCCTTCATCTACATGAGTGCGAAGACCGGGTACCGGTACGGGCTCACCGGCACGAACTGCCCGTCGCGGAGCCACCGCTCCGGCCGGAACTTGGCGCCGTCAAGGCCCCACACGGACTCCATCCGGCCCATGGTGTAGGCGTGGTAGGTGACCCGTGTGCCCTTCGTCACCAGCGTGTCGTCCGGGAGCTTGTCGTCGCCCGCCGCGAACTTGGAGTCGAACTGACTGGCGGGAATAGCCGCATGCTCTCGTACAACGCGGCGTGCACGTAGTGCATGTCCTTGAGATGGGGTAAGGCCGGTCGGTCGTCGTCGTCGTTGCCGGCAACGCGTGAGACGTTGTCCAATATCGCGTCTGCCACCTCCGGGTGATCGGAGAGGAGCAGGAAGAAAGCGGTGAGCGCCGAGGCGACGGTGTGGCGGCCGGCGAGCATGAAGCTGACGACGATGTCCCTGAGGTACTTGTCGTCGCTGATGGAGCCCATAAACCGTGACAAGAGGTCGCTGCGGGACTCTGTCCCGCCAAGTTTGTGCCCTCCATCCTCTCACGGACGTCACCCATGTCTTCTACGCAGCGTGGTCCAGCCGCCCGACGGAAGCCGGGAACCGAGAAATCAGCTCCGGCATGCTCCGCAACGTCCTCTCCGCCGTCGTCGCCTTCTGCCCTGCGCTCGCCCACGTCTGCCTCCAGACCGGCCGCAAGCACTTCCTCGACCCGTTAGACGTTGTCGGCAAGGTCCCGGGGACTCCGGACCCGCCTTACACCGAGGACATGCCGCCCCTTGACCATCCCAACTTCTACTACGACCAGGAGGACGTCCTCCTACGCGAGCTCTCCCGTCGCTACGGCCCCGTCATCTGGTCCGTGCACCGCCCCACCATCATATTCTGCAGGAGAACGACCAACTCGTCACGACCAAGCTGGAGGAGATCGCCAATTGGTGGTTCGTAGATGTCGGATTCAGTTTCGATATCCAGCACTTGGATAACATGAACAAGTGCAAGGTTCATTGGCTTCCGGAACACGGTGAACTCCTTCTACACATGGATCGATAGGATGATGGCTGCCAAGATTGTTGCCAGCTGATGCAGTTCTCTCATTCATTTATTCTTATTTTAATTATTTGAAGCATAATAAATGATCAACGCGCCATAGCAGGTTGTAAGAAATCCATGATGAATTTTGGTTTCGTCCCCACGTTATTGGTACCGCCCCGCAAATTTTTTGGTTCCGTCCCCACGCTATTGGTACCGTCCCCACAAATTTTTTGGTTCCGTCCCCGCGCTTTTGGTACCGTACGGTTCCGTCAGTCCGGTTCCGTCTATTTTACGACCGTTAGATCGGGTTGGATGGACGGTTTATAAAAATGCCAACCACCCTAAAACATTATAAAAAAAATATATCAAGTTTTAGCGTTTACTGAACATCATATATCTAAAAATATTTTAGTATGTAAATTCATGTGCATCTTACGATAAACATGCCTGGGTAAGTGTTGCATAGGATGTTAAAACATAATACATTTTGATAGGAAGAGATTAATAATGAAGATCTGAAGAGAGTAGTTAGCACTTGATTATATCTTAATGTGATTGACATGTAGATCCACCAAAAGAAGGCATATATTAGTGGCGTGCGGATTTATTAATAGCACATCTATATTGAAAGTGACATCTAAATAATAAGATTTCCATATTCGTGTCGTGTACATATTTCTATTCTAGGAGTGGCTTATATTGATGAGTAACAGTTAGATATCTGTGTTTTTAGGAGTGACATGTATTAATATATTATTAGTGGGCACGTACATATCTCCGTTTCAACTGGCATGTCCCGCAGATTAATATATTGACTTTCTTGTTGAAAAGAGATTGCTTGTGCATGTTTATGTGTCAAGTTCCTGTTTGTACACAAAAATTGTTCATCAAAATCAAACGATTTTAACATTTTGTGGCAACTACTGTTAATGTTTTTCCTCCGTTCACAATTATACTCTGTTCTAGGTTTTGTCAATATCAAAATTTCGAAATTTTGACCAAGATAAAGGAAAAGAAAACGACAATCTACAATATAAAATAGTATTAGAATCATCATATAATTTTTTTTTTCATATTATATAATTTAATATTATAGTTGTCGAAATATTTTTGTATACAGTTGTTCAAAATTTGAAAAGATCTTCTTCAGCAAACCAAGAACTCTAAACTAATAAAAACAGATGGAGTATTTTATATATCAGTCAAAAGTAGTATTATTTAATGCTGCCATTGGTACTGTGTTTGCATCAAGGCTATGTTATCAGACCAGCTAACCCATTGTGGCCTCACGCCATTCATTGTCGTCTCGGTACATTGGCCGTGAGATGTACACAAGACACATCTGTATATGCACGTACACACCACGCGCGTCACATGTATCACTTAAGAATGTCCAAAGCCCGCGTGTGATGCCGTGAACCACACATCCGAATGCAAATTGGCCTTGGCGATCACGCCTAGCCAGGGTTGAGTTAGGTGTGGTGTGTTTCTGTTCTTCGCGGTTTTTCAGCAAGAACACGCACATGTAAATGACCATATGCTTTCTGTAAAGTAAGTATGGTAACCAATTGTGTACTCTCGAAAAACACTTGGCCTTGGTGACGTGCTACTGCCAGTGGACTCCAAGACATTGTCCCTAGATTCACGTGCGGTGATTGACTTCCTCAACGGTTACTACCGTGATGTGGAGAATTACCTCATGCCGAGCCAGGGCGCCTAAGTACATTCCGCTACCTGATGAACTCGGTGTTCTGGTGGACTGTCATATTGGACCGACACATCGGCAGAGCCCGAAATTCTTCGGGTACAACCCGAAATTAGTTCCGCTTGATTCGGTTTCAGCATTTTTATGTCCACTCATATGCCTAGCACACCACATTTCTTTTTAGATGAAAAAAGTTGGAACGCCTTCCATTTAGTAATTTTCACAACAGTACGGTGTCATGATCTTTGTTTACTTTATGTGATCCGAAATGGTGGGTACATTTTCTCCGCATCCAAGAAGTATATTTTGTTGGTTAAGTGTTGTGTGTAGGTTGTTTAGGATGTAGCCGGAAGGGCGGCTACGGAGTGGTTTTTGGAGTCCGCTCTGCTTTCTTAGTTCGCAGAGTTGTCGGCTCGACCGATGTGTGGCTAAGATTTTGCCCCGTTTCCTAAAAAAAGAAAATACTCCCTCCGGTCCTAGATATGTAAGACGTTGGGGGAGTTCAATTTACACTCCCCCAACGTCTTATATTTATATTTAGGAAGGGAGAGAGTAGTTTGGAGTGATATACCGTGGTGTTCCATATTTGTGGCAGAAGCTGGCATCTCAGCACTGGGCTATATACACTACTGGAATTCGATACTTTGCTGTGTATCAGAAATACATGGCGAAGGCCCGAAAACACTCGTCAGTAGCTTTGCCGAGTGCTACACTCAGCGTGAAAGACTCGGCGTTTATTAGCTCGGCAAAAGAGCGTACGCCGAGTGCCAAACCACGGGCTGCTCGGTGACGTCTTCGCCGAGTCTTTTACCCTCGCACTCGGGTAAAAAAAGGTCTGACAGCTTCACTTCTAAGTCCAGGACAGAACAGACCATACATGTTTGCCGAGTGTCCCTGACGCAGACACTCGGCGACGAGATTTCCTCGTGGGAACCAGCAAGCCGCCACGTGTGCTTCCTTTGCCGAGTGCCATCTCGACGCTGCTCGGCACAGACGTTTGCCGAGTGTCGCGGCGTCACTCGGCGCTCGTGTTCGCCGAGTGTCCCACTCGGCAACCAGACGTCCAGAGGAGCCCCCACACCGCGCCACGTGTGCTTCCTTTGCCGAGTGCCATCTCGAGGCCGCTCGGCACAGAGGTTTGCCGAGTGCCGAGGCGTCATTCTGCGCCCGTGTTCGCCGAGTGTCCCACTCGGCAAAGAAACGTCCAGAGGAACGCCCACACCGCGCCACGTGTGCCATGTTCGCCGAGTGTCAGTCGCGCTCGCTCGGCACACCCGTTTGCCGAGTGTCCAGGCTTCTCTCGGCACTCCTGTTCGCTGAGTGGTACACTCGGCGTACCAACGCACAGAGGAGCCCCCTGACACGTCACGTGTGCTAGAGTTTGCCGAGTGTACCACTCGGCAATGATTTTCTAGGGGCACCCAGGTTGGCCCCTAGGAACTGTGTTCGCCGAGTGTGTTTTGGCTCACTCGGCAAACCTTTTCCCAGGGGGCAATCTGGGTGACTGTAGAGCACCATTGCCGAGTGTACCACTTGGCATATGTGCCATTTGGTCCTACGCTGAGTGTACCACTCGGCATATATACTTACCATGTGGTCCTGTTTTCTTGCTGCATTTTGCTCAAATCCCTGCAATTGAAACAAAATTTAATATATAGAAAATTTTGGCTCACCGGAGCACTCACATCACATACATAGCCCATTATATTTATATAAACTCACATAGCATTGCAAATATTCATCCATACATAACATCACACAAAATATTCAAGTTCAAAAGGGTACACAACACATAATATTCAAGTTCAGACTACATAATGTTCATCCATAGATAACATCACTCCTGCATCTTGGAGGTCGACGTCTCTCCATCTCCGGTGCCCCCTCCTTGCTCCATGTGGGATCCCTCCGATACATTCCCCTATGAACAACTGCATTAGTCGAGGAAGCTAAATATTGATTTATTGAACAAGTTCAGGCCAACTTACAATGTTGAAGTTGATTGGAGGGAGAATAGGTAGAGGAGGAGCTGACGGATACGCTGGGATAGCTCGCATCCTCTGCAATGACCAAGTGATCGATCCGTGAGTTAACATGCGTAAAACGATGAATAGAATGGAATGGAAAATCTGTCTTATGTGAAAACCAGTACCTCGAGCATCGCCGCCATGACTGTCTGCTGGGTAGTCATGTGGCTTTCCATCATCTGCATCTTCTCTTTTGACTCCGCCGCCTCTCTTTTGCTTTGTTCAAGTTCAGCCTAAGGTATGTGAAATGTCATTAACCGTGCAATGCAAGCATGTATAGAAAGCGAAGATAAGAGTGACCAAGGAATTGTTTGTACATGCACTGCAGCGACGGCAGTCAATCCTGGTCGTGGGTGGCGCTCAATAGACGGCGCTGAGCTCATCTGGATGGCACGGATCTGCGAGAGTGATGGAGTACCTGATGTGTCGAAGGCGCCATCAGCAAAGGCAAACCGGCCGTTCTTCCGACCCTCTCCCACCAACAGGAGTTGCACATATACTAGGTATTACAGGCTAGCACACCATTGAAAAAAACACCTCCAAGCCCATAACCATCTGCAGCCAAAAGTTGAAGAAGATTGTGTATAGGGGCCACGTCCTTGGGTAATGGGGAGCCTTACACCTCCTCCTATACTGTTGCCGCTTAACCCCGAGACACTCGCGTCGTGATCGACTTCCTCAAGGGATACTACCGCAATGTGGAGAGTTACCTTGTCCGCTCCGACACCAAGCCAGGGTTCCTCCGCACGCTTCTACCCGACGCGCCGCCGGAACATGGCGTTTCCCTAGATGCCATACTGGAGGACGTAGAGCGACATATCGTTCCTGGGCTGACACACTGGCAGAGCCCAAACTTCTTCGCCTACTACCCGATGAACCCGAGCTCAGCCGGGTTGCCCGACGGGATGCTCTCCACCGGCCTCAACGTCCTGCCGTTCATGTGGACAGCCTCACCGGCGGCAGCCGAGCTCGAGGGTGTCATGGTGGACTGAATGTGCAAGCTGGTGGGCCTCCCGGACCGTTTCCTCTTCTCGGGCGGCGGCGGGGGCGTGCTGCACGGGGGCACCTGCGAGGCCGTGGTGTGCACGCTGGCGGCGGCGCGAGACCGCACGTTGGGCAGGCTCGGGCATGAAGGCATCCTGAGGCTGGTGGTCTACGCCTCGGACCAGAGCCACTGCACCTTCCCAAAGGACGCCAGGATCGTAGGCATTCCCCCATCCAACTTCTGAGTCCTCCCGACATCGGTGGCATCCGGCTACGGCCTCACCGCAGATAGCGTCCGTCACGCGGTGGAGGCGGGCGTGACCAGCGGGCTGGCGCCACTGTACATGTGCACCACCGTGGGCACGACAGGGGTCGGCGCGGTGGACCCGGTGCGGCGTCTTGGAAAGGTGGCGCGACGGTACGGGATGTGGCTGCACGTGGACGCCGCGTACGGTAGCAGCGCCATGTTCTGCCCGGAGTTCCAGGACTGCATCGACGGTGCGAAGCTGGCGGACTCGGTGAGCATGAACCCGCACAAGTAGTTCCTCACCAACATGGACTCCTGTTGCACGAGGGTGGCCAGCCCGGCCGCGCTCACCTCTGCGTTGTCGACCAACCCGGAGTACCTCATCACGATGGGCGCAGCAGATGCAGATCAGGCGGTGGTGGACTACGAGGACTGGCATATCGCGATGACGCGCCCTTTCCGTGCCATGAAGCTGTGGGTGGTCTTGCGCCACTACGGGGCAGCGTTCATGCGGGCGTACATACGGAGCCACGTCGAAATAGCCAAGTGGTTAGAGCGGGTAGTGATGGCCGATGACCGGTTCGAGGTGGTCACGCCGAGGAGATTCGCGATCATCACCTTCCGCCTCCGCCCGCGGTACGGTGACCGCGACCACGCCGTGGATGACCTGAACCGCAAGCTCCTCGCGGCGGTTAACGCCAGCGGGCGGGCGTACATGACACACTTCGTGGTCGACGAAAAGTTCTTTATCCGTATGGCCGTAGGTGGAGCCATGACGCAGTTGTCGCACCTCCGGAACGCGTGGGAGCTTGTCCAAGAGATAGCCAAGGAAGTGCTAGCCGCACTTCCACTCCACTCCACTCCGGCAGCGGCGCCCGGAATATAATCAGTTGCATCCTCTTATACTCTTTTTTACTATATTTATAATGTTTGTTATGAAATAAGATGGAATTATATATAACCGCCACAAATGTTCTGCTCGGTTTCTTAGGGACATTTTCTAGGGATGAACGGAGAATGGAACCGATGGATGGAGTCAACGAATTTCTTAGGGACATTTGCTGGGTTAAAGATGGCTCCTCCTCCTCGATGGTACTCTTGGCTCCACTTATCGGTGAACACGAGGCTTTTGGCTCGGCTCGGGCGCGACAAGTCTTGCCTCGGAGGTCGAACAAGCCAAGGCTAAGACTTCCTACCAAACCAGCTCGCCAGACGGTTAAAAATCTCAAATAAATTTAAAAATTCACGTGCACTAGTGGAAACAGGGGCATTAGTCCCGGTTCGTAGGCCCCATTTGTCCCGGTTGTGCAACCGGGACGGGGCATCCGGGACAAATACCCCATCCCTTTGGTCCCGGTTGTGCCAGGACCCGGGACAAATGGGGCTGACCACGTGGCCCGTGCGATGGATCCTGGCCAGGGCTATTAGTCCCGGTTCGCAATACGACCCGGGATGCATGCCCCTTCTGCCGCGGCAGGGCTTTTGCCCTTTTCTCTGCCGCGGCAGAAATTTACAATTTTCGTTTTTTTCGCCCCCAGACCTCCGGGCGGGCCCTCCCCGGACCTCGAGAAGAGAGGAGTCTCGGTGGACCCTCCACAGAGCTCCCGGATCGCATGACTGAATAAATATATAAAGCAGAATAAGAAACACTTATATTACGGAAACAAAGTATATCGAGCATATTACATGACCGATGGAGTGTAATACAAAATCAAACTAAGTTCCAATCGGACGCATAGTACTCTCCATTTACGTTTAAGACCTCTGCATCTAAGAAGCCCGCAATTTCCTCCTGAATTGCTCGTATGCGGTCCCTTGGTAGAAGACCATCCCGAAGCCGTTCGATCTAATATAAAGAAGAGTGGTCAATATAGATAGTAACTAAAATAGATAGTAATAAGAAGAATTGACGACTAACGTACATAAAGTTGCTTTAAATTTCTGCCAGTGGGAGATGTCGTCTGACGAATGAACTCGCAAACGTAGTATCCACACAAGTTATTCCCGTCTCCTTGTTGCAAGCACTTTACGAGAAGATTGTTTCAATCAAAATAATAATCAACCAGGCATGATAATGGTATCGACACTAGAATCAAGGAGATGGGGGCGCGGATCTAGATAGTACTTACTTGCGCAACATCAAATGTAAGCTTTTTTTCCCATTCACCGGGAGACTTCTTTATGAACCTCTTCCAAACCCTACCCGAGAAAGAAAAAGAATAAAAAGAGTTAATAATTACTTGATGTCCGAAAATGAAACAAAGTAGTCGATATATTGCCATATATAAATACTGAATATTAATAAAGATTGAAATTACCGCTGGATCATTTCCTGCATGTCAGCCCACATTGAGAGGGGTTTACGTTTTGGGTCCATTACAATTACTTTTCCTTTGTCAATTTGGAAGATTAGCAGAATATAGTGGAAGCTGCGCACGCTCATCAATTATACAGTGAACATCGAGTAAGGAAACAGAATGTTCACAACAGAGTAACACACTTACTTGAAGTTGTAAGGAAATAGTATTTCCCGTCGGTGTTGGTTCAATATTATTGCGCTCAGAATATTATTTTCTGTATCCTTGGGATATTCCTAAAGAGTCTTATCATAAACAATATTTGGATCAATGAACACAATATCATAGATTCCACCTCTTTTGCATTCGAGAATCTTCATTCTGCAATTATAATATATGAGTGTACTATATATATATATACGAATATGCAATTGAATGAGGTGAGCTAGAGAAATAAATTCTTACAGACAATAGGCACTAAGGATAGACTTGTCGAGGGCCTGCTGCTGGTATAACTGAAACAATTCCTCAAATTGAATCATAACATATCCATTTCCAGTTCCATAGTGCTCGTCCCTAACGTTGAGATATATCCAGTCCATAGATTTTTCAGTGGCTTTCATATACCAACTATGCACTCTTCGCATTTTCGTTGGTAGATCCTTTATCTCCTCGGGTTTGACAAGAGGCATCTTGTACTCGTATTTGTACGCACATTCAGCTGTGGGGAAGTAGTTCACTGTTTGCATATACTCAGCAATGGACAAAGCCGCATCAGCTTCCTTGTCTGCGTACAGTGTTATAAACTCCGGATCAATATCCTCGTCAGCAATATTAGTGCTCGGCCCCACCTGGGTATTGGAAATCACTTTGAGCGGGGAAGTGGATTTTTTTTTCTGCTCTCCGAGCTGAGCAACTGATTTTCCCTTTTTCCCGCTTGCGCTACTACTCTTCGTCGACCGCACCATTTCCTGGTGTGACTTCAGAATAGAGCGGTCATAGTCAGATGACAGACTCGGCTCGGGTTGATGAAGAGTCTTCACCATTTTCCAAGCTCGTTCTATCTCTTCTTCGGTCTCGGGGAAATCTGGCTTTTGCTTCTCCTTCCGCTTTGATTTCCACGCCTCGTATTGGTCCTTTGCGATTTTCTGGTTTTCCTCAGGAGTATAGTCGTAAGGTAACTTGGGTACCTCTTTTGGTACCTTCGGGAGGGGTGACCGTTGACGTTTCGGTGATTTTTTACGTTTCGGCAGAAACTTAGTGGGCGGAGAGGGCTGACGTGGCGGCGTAGTCGACCGCGCTGGAGACGTGCACGGCGTAGGCGACCGCGCTGGAGAAATGCGAGGGATGTGATCTCTAACTAGCACTCCGCATTGCTTCACAAATTTTTGGGCAACATCAGCGGGAAGCTCGGGTGCGCCGTCTGCTGTGATCGTGTCGATCCTATATCTTTCTGTATCTTTCAACTTCTTTGTTGCGCCTCGTTTAGTATTTTTTCCGGTTGATATATTTGAACCGGATGGCTAAAAATATAAAGACTGTTAATACATGTATATAGACAACGGATGCTTCATTAATTAACATATATATATATATATATATATATATATATATATATATATATATATATATATATATATGCACCTCGGAGCCGGTGTTTGTAATTTGTATGGTTCTACCGGATCCGTCGGCTGCTCCCATATCGGAGCCGTCGGCTTCTCCCTCATCGGAGTCGTCTCCCTGGGTGAGCACCGGATCTCCCTCACCGGAGTCGTTCATCCACTGGCTCACATCGGGCTCTACGTCGGGCCCGCGGATTAAACCCTCGATCATATTTTCGGCATGTTCGTCTCTTGGCTCCATACTATACAAAAAGAGTATATATTTCAGATCCATTTCATTAAAATTTCTTATACATAATAATTCTAACATTCTTAATTTTTCTATATCAATTCTAAACGTACAAATCTAAAATTTCTAAGTCTAATCTAAAATTTCTAACATTCATAGCTAATAATTCTAATATTCCTAAATTTCCTATATCAATTCTAAACGTACAAATCTAAAATTTCTAAGTCTAATCTAAAATTTCTAACATTTGTAAACTAATAATTTTAACAATAATAAAAAATAGTAATTAAGTAAAAAAAGAAAAAAAAAGAAAAAAGGCCCCAGGTTAGGGCGAGATGGAGGCAGGCCTTTTACCTCCTCTTGGGGCAGCGGCGGGCCGGCGGCGCGGGGCAGCGGCGGCGCGGGGCGGTGGAGGATGGCGCGGGGCAGCGACGGGATCGAGAGGCGGCGCGGGGGAGCGACGGGATCGAGGGGCGGCGCGGGGCGGCGACGGGGGCGGCGCGTGGGGCGCGGGGGAGGGCGGCGCGGGGAACGACGGGATCGAAGGGTGGCGCGGCCGAGGCGGATGGGCGAGGGTGCGTAGGGACCGGGGGGGGTGGGTGCGCTCGACGGAGTCGAGAGCGGCGCCACAGAGGAGGATGCCGACGGGGTGAGGGGCGGCGCGGGGGGACGGAAAAAATGGGCAGCCTGGCGGCGTCGATTTCGTCCCTGCGCGCGGTCTGGAACTGAGGGGAGCGGTGACGTGTTTATATCCTATGAACCTTTCGTCCCGGTTGGTGGCAACAACCGGGACGAAAGACCCTTCCGTCCCGGTTGGTGGCAACAACCGGGACGAAAGGCCCGGCTGGTCGCGCGCGCCAGAGCCAGTGGGCCGGCGCGCCAATTGTTTTAGCGCCAAATTTTGAATATCTTAAATATGTAAGTGAATAACTTCTACATACTTTCAAATTACAAAAAAATTACAACATTAAAATTGTTTGAAATTGCGTAAATAATTCAAATCCGTTTTCTGTTTACCTAAATAATTATTCTAACTATTCAAACTATTAACTATTTCACTATATGCACTTAATTTAAATATAAATATCTTATATTGTTTTAAAATTAGTAATAATTACATTAAACAGAAAACAGACGCGATAGCGCGCCGCAATGTCGCCGGAATACAAATTCTTTTATTTATTTTTTTTGAACAGGAAAAATTCTTTTATTAAAAAGAGAAAACAAACGAACACCGAGGGGGATGCGGTAAACATTCTGTTCTGTCGTGCTCGGCCGCCGCGGATGATGTTCCCGTGCATATTACTACCCGAGCTCAAAGTGAACACTGATCCAAGCATGCATGGATGAATGTGTTAAAGGGGGATGAATGTGTTAAACACTGACCCAAATGCACGGCAGGACGTATGATGTCGAACCCGGATGTTTTGTATTTGCTCGATGGATTGAGTATATATGATGTATCAAACCTTAAGGGGGGTGTGGAACAAAACAGATGGTATCGCCATCATACAGCCCGACCGTGGCTACTGGGTGCATATATGCATACCAAATGCACGGCTGGACGTATGAGGGCGAATCCGGATGTTTTGTATTTGGGAGATGAACTGACTGGTGTATGAAGCTGGGCTATATATAGGGTCCTCTGGCTCACAAAGTGTTGAGCTAGGGTTTTGATCCAACGGTTAAGAAACATCTCATCCAACGGCTCACAACAGCTCGAAAGAAACACACCATAGCCCTGATCGAACGGCTCACAACAGCTGGAAAGAAACAAACCCCGGATCCAACGACTCACAAGCGGTTGAAAGAAACACACGATCCGTGTGATTCTATCTGATTGGTCCAAACGAAACCCTAACCCATTTAGTCCCGGTTAGTGTCCCCAACCGGGACTAAAGGGATGTTTTCTTCTCGCTATATATATATGTATGCATTGCCACACCATTGGCATAAACACATACAAACTCACCACTCTCTCATGGCTTCTACCCTACCCACTCTAACATTCATCCAGGCGGAGGCACTTTCCGCCTCGAACTACCCCCGCCCGACCGGCTACAACGTTCCCGCCGGTTGGATGCTGAGCGCCGGAGGAGTGCCGGTCCCTCCTCTTCCTCAATTTGTGGCGCGTTGGGCGGCCATCACGAACCACTACTACCACGAGCTCACGCCGGAGCAGCGGAGAAATCCCAGTTGGCATCCCGATAAACAACATACTTGGGATGCCTTCTTCATCAATCGGCGTGAGAGGGCGCTCGCCAGGTATGAGGAGGACGGTCTGCCTCGTAGGAACTTTCACGAGGCCGGTCGTCGGCTATGGTGGTCCGGCCGGACTCTACAGAGCGTCATGAACTACATCAGGGCCGGCGATATCCCCCGCCTGCGCTACCCTCAGTCCTGGAGTCGTGATCCTCCGAGGGAGTGCAGAGCACCGTCGGACGATAGTGACGACGGCGGCGGCGAGTACGACGACTACGAGTACATGTACTATACGCCTAGGCAGGAGTATGACTAGTAGATCGATGCACTCTTGCCATTATGTACTGCCTTGTTTATTTAGATCTATGCTCTCCGTTTAGATTTAGATCCAAGCTTGCCATTATGTGTAATGTGCCTTGTTTATCTATCGAAATGAATGTCCCCCTCCTAATGTGAATGCATACTTTGCGACGTCGATACCTGACCTCATGTGGCCGCCGGCATGTGCGAGTCGCAAAACACCAATAGGAAGATGGACTGGCGGTCGACCTTCAAAAAGAGGAGGATAGAGAGTGGTCTTCTACTTAGGTTTAGCTTGTATTTCTAATTTTGGAGAGAAAATATTTTCAACCAGTATTACAAATGCGTTTGGATATTGGTTGAATGGGGTAGATAAAAAGACTATATATTGGATCCGTGGCTAGGTATTGGTCCCGGGTCGTGCCACAAACCGGGACCAATGCCCATGCGCGTTCCACGTGGCCTGTGGCTAGGTATTGGTCCCGGGTCGTGCCACAAACCGGGACCAATGCCTCCCCACGAACCGGGACCAATGCCCCCACGCGATTCCTGCTGCCCCGTGCGCACGAACCGGGACCAATGCATAGCATTTGTCCCGGGTTTGGTTGCAACCGGGACAGATGCCCCCTAACCCCCTGGACGAGAGGGGTTGTTTCCACTAGTGGTGACCTTTGCTAAAAATGTAATAATCTGAAAATGAATTAAGGTGAGAAGAACAAGCCAAGAAAATAAGGAAGGAGATCCGGAAGCGTCGCGGGACTTCTAGTGAACTTAGCAGAGATCTGAGGAAGCCTTCAGATGAATTCAACAACGACCAGAAGTAATACACTACAGGAGTCTGGCAGTATGCCAATGGCCAGATACCATCGCCATATGCACAAACGCCGGCGCCATATGGCTATGCCAACGACAATACCCTATGCTGACGGAAAAAGGCATCGCCAACTTTCTCTTCGGCATACCTCGGAAATACCGCATAGAGAAGCCGTCGGCAGTTGAAGCTATGCCGACGACCTTCGCACCCACGTGGCATGCTCTGGTGTCTCAACGAGAGATCTATGCTGATGGCAAAATATGGGCTATGCCGATGGCCTTACACGCCACGTGGCAGCTTCTGGTGCCTCCCGGGAGCTATCTATACTGACGACCAAAATAGGCTATGCTGACGGCCTTTGCCCTCGACGTACATACCTAGCTACGCCGACAGCAAAAATAAGCTATACCGACGGAAAATGACGTCGCCATACGAGCTGACCATAAACCAAAAAAAACCCCAAAAAGATGCAGTTTATAGCCAAATAATAAAAAACAAAATCACTTGTGTGTCAGAAGACAAATATAAGACTAGCATTGCATACATTATTCTATATAAGTGAGCTCATGATGAATTACGCAAAGAAAGAAGGAATACCTCAGTCCCTATGATGCCCATAGCAATTATAATATGGTCTCATTTCGGAGCCGGTACATCTGCACACGGACTTCTAAACAGCAAGGCACATGTAAATACCTACTGCAACTATTTTTTACTCATCTACACTTATAAAACAAGGACTTTGGTCCGGAGCATTAGTCTCGTTTGCATTGCGAAGCGGGATTAGTGCTCCGGTTACATCGCCACGGTCATAAGAAATGCCTCGTTTGAGCTAGTCCCAGTTCGTAACATGGCGCGAGACTAGAGTAGTTTGGCCTCGTTCTGACGGGTGCGAGAACCTCTAGTCCCGGGCCGTGTTACGAATCGGGACTAGAGGTCCTCTGTTCCTATATACCCGGCGCTGCCTCTTCCATCTGCTCTGTTTTTCCATTGTGGAGGTGGTAGGTGTGTGTTACTTTTTTTCATTTTCTATGCACTAGAGGTGTTCGATGAAATTCCCGAGCTAGCTAGCTTCTTTGATCTCCTCAGTTTTTCACCACCGAGATCGATTTTATCCCTATTTTCTCCATAATTGGCGAATACTTGGTGTCACCTCTTCATTTCGAGTGATTATTCTCCAATAGTTTTCAAACATGCAAAATAAGATGAAATAACAGAAGTAATGCATCATAATATGAAATATATCGATGAATAACAGAAAATTACAATATAAAATAGTGATGCAAAATGGACGTATCAGCGGCGGTGGCGGTTTTCTCCTCGGATCATGATCTGGTCGGTAGGCGGTGCTCCCTTCTTGCCAGTTCAGCAGCGTTGGAGGGGATCAACAACGAAATGGATTTGGGGCAGCGGCGGAGGTGGAAGACAACAATGACGGCAATCTGGCATCGACTCGGTCGGGACGATTCTATTTGCTGCCAATCCCACTCTGTGTCAACGGCGCACGGCCCCTGGACTTGAGATGCAACACGAGGACGTCCGGCGCAGGCCCTAGGCGTGGTGGTGCTGGCCTTCTTCTTTACTCAGAGGTGGTCGGACGATTGGTTGTGCATGGAGCGGGGACGGGCGGCTGCCAGTGAAAGCCGTGCTCAGACTACGGTTTTGGCGGGCAACGATGGCGCCAACACTTTGTTACCTTGTTTAAGGTGTCTCCTCTGTAGTCCACGTCTTCCCACACGTGGTCCATTCAGTGTCGGACTTCGAGTCTCACGGGTGCCGGTGAAAACCTATGCAGACGATGGCGGTGTATCTTGGGGTCGTTCCCTGGCGAAGGCAGCATTTTTGTAGCTGCATCTTCCCTGGAGAAACCCTAGGTACAGGCTTTCCGGATCGGACGTTGGTGACACTTGCGGGTGTTGTTCTCCCTCTTGAGAATAACATTTCTGGAGATCATACTGACGGGAGTAGTCTGATAGTGCAGACGTGCTACTTGGGAATTTTCAACAGCGAGTTTTGGCGTCATGGTGCAGTGAAGCCTCGTCGTTCCCGTGTGAGCATGATCACGTGTAAGGCAAAGGAGTTGTCTGGTATCGTGGCGGAGTCGAGGGCAGGTCTGATATGGTCAATACCTTAATCCATATCTAAAGATGGGTTAGCAGAAGACGGCGGCAGCGACTTCTGGAGCGTGTACGTCGGTGCGTTCTTGGGTTTGCTAGAACGGTTGTGCCCCTTGCTCGCTATCGACCGTCTCGGCGTGGCCTTCTGTTTTTAAATGATGTGTGTTGGTGTGTTGTCAGGGCGCATGGCTCTTTTCTTGACCAACCCATTATCAATAGTAGGGTATTGTAGATGCAGCATGCTGTCACTAGGTTGGTGTCTTCAGGTCAAGTTGAATTATGTATTTTACTGTAAGACGTGATGGTCCATGCTTTTGTTATTTTATGAAAACCGTTTGTGTGCATCATTTTAATGCAGAGTCTATGTGTAAAACCCCTATTTACAAAATATATATTTTTTCAATGATGTTGGTACACTAGCTGAAAAGAGAGCTTCCGTTCGGGTTCCCAAAAGGATTTAGTCTTGGCTGCGTTTGCAGCCGGTTCTAACGGTTAGGACGCGGCGCGGACACGACCAATCTTTAGTATCACGGGCTTGAACGCTGCATGAAGGAATGCAGGTGCCTATTGCTTTGAGCCCACAGTCACATCCTATAAGCCTCAAAGCTATCCCATGCAGCTAGCTTTGGAATTTTCAAAAGTGGGGACAGGTGGTAGGGGCCGGCGGTACAGGTGCTGGAAGCCCTAGGAGAGAGTTGGCTGGAGGACTTGGCCCCAAATGGCTGGTGCGGGTCTAAGCCGCGGGTTCAGCCCGTTTATGTTTTATTTTTCTGAGACCAAACCGCACCGCCCCAGCCCGCTATTTTCGTAGGTCCGCACCATTCCGGTCCACAAGGCTGTTGACACCGTTTCAGCCCAAACCATTTGAAGCCAAAGCAAAATCTGCACCAAAATGCCCATTCATACCCGCACCATTCCCAGCGTGGGACAAAATATAAGGAAACCCTCCTCTCGGCTCACTAACAATTTGTCTCCCACTTCTAATTGACGGGATCTCCGATCACATAGAGTGGGTTACCACTATGGAGAACTCATAGCGTGGGTCTCAAACCCATCTCACTCGATGCATTATCTATCACGTTCCGTGATAAACCCTTTGTGAAGGGAATTGCCAAGTTCATAGATGTTTGGATATAATCCAACGCAATAACTTCGAAGTTTTTCAATTTCTTGACAGATTTCAATCTCCTCTTGACATGTCTTGATGAATTTTAATTATCGTTAGAACTGTTCACTTTGATGATCAGAGTTTTATTATCACAGTTCATTAGGATTGCGGGTATTGTTTTTTCAACCACAGGTAAGTCCATCAAGAGCTCACGAAGCCACTCTGCTTCAATAGTGGTTGTGTCTAATGCTGCGAGTTTTGCTTTCATGGTTGACCTCGTTAAGATGGTCTGCTTGCAAGACTTCCAAGAACCATCGCCACCACAAGTGTAAAAACATAACCACTAGTGGCCTTAAGCCAATCAGCATCAGATATCCAATTAGAATCACTATATCCTTCCATATCCCTTGGGTTTCCGGTATAGTGAATTCCATAGCTCGCAGTGCCTTTTAAATAGCGCATAACTCTCATAAGTGCACGCCAATTATCATCCCCGGATTGGAAACAAACCGGCTCAATTTGCTCACAGCAAAAGAGATGTCAGGCCTCGTGGCAGTCGCCAAAAACATAAGCGAACCTAGAATCTCAGAATACCTCAGTTGATCTCTAGTAATCCGTCGATTCTTTTGAAGCAACACATTAGCATCATATGGAGTTGAAGAAGGCTTGCAGTCACTATACCCGAAGCGACTCAAGACCTTTTCCACATAGTGAGACTGAAGCAGTGTGATCCCACCATTATCATCTCTCAATAGCTTGATGTTCAAGATAGCATCAGCTACTCCTAGATCCTTCATCTCAAAACAGTGAGACAAGAAATCATTAACTTCCTTGATTAAATCAAGATTGGTACCAAAGATCAATATGTCATCCACATACAGACATAGAATAACTTTCTCGCCCCCACCATGGCGATAGTACACACACTTGTCAGCTCCGTTCACAACAAAGCCTTCAACAGTCAAAGTCCTTCGAACTATTCATGCCATTGCTCGGGTGCTTGCTTGAGGCCATATAATGACCTCAATAACTTGCACACCTTGCCTTCCTGACCGGGTAGTACGAAACCATCTGGCTGCTCCATGTAAATTTCCTTGTCAAATTCGCCATTAAGAAAATCCTTCTTAACGTCCATTTGATGAACGAGAAGACCGTGCGACGAACCAAGTGAAAGTAGCACAACAATACTGGTCACTCTAGCCACATGTGAGTAAGTATCAATGAAGTCTTCACCTCCTTTGGCCACAAGCCTTGCCTTGTACTTTTCAATTATACTATCAGGCCTAAGATATTTCTTGAACACCCAATTACATCCTACAGGTTTACACCTATAAGGACGATCAGTGATTTCCAAGGTTCCGTTAGCAAATATGGAAGCCATCTCGCAACGTACAGTCTCGTTCTAGTAGTCAGTATCAAGAGATGCATAGGCTTTTGAAATGGTCCTAGGTGTGTCATCCACGAGGTACACAATGAAGTCATTACCAAAGGACTTTGCGGTTCTCTATCTCTTGGTCCTTACAGAACTTCATTATCATCATCCACGGGATTCTCAAAGTGTTCTATCGGAATGGTGGGTTCAGGAATCTCAGCTCATTTGCTAACTAGATTAAACAGGTTTCTCCTGATTTGATGATCTAGGCATATCTTTCATAGGAAATATGTTCTCAAAGAAATTCGCATCATTATACTCCATAATCATACCAACATGCATGTCAGATATCTTAGATTTTATTATCAAAAATCTATAACCAATGCTATTAAAAGCATAACCCAGAACAACACAATCTACGGTTTTTGTCCAAGCTTGCGCTTCTTTGGAATTGGTATATTTACTTTCGCCAAATGACCCCAAGTACGTAGGTAGGAGAGCTTCAACATTTTCCTTTCCCATTAGTCAAATGGAGTAGTAGTTTTATTCTTTGTGGGAACTCGGTTTAGGACATGACATGTAGTCATTAGCGCCTCCCCCCACCATGCCTTGGAGAGACCCGAAGTATCCAACATGGTGTTAACCAAATCAGACAGGGTTCGATTCTTTCTTTCAGCCACCCCATTTGACTGAGGTGAGTAGGGAGGTGTACTCTCATGAATAATTATGTGTTCCACACAAATAGAATTAAACTCGTTGGAAAAATACACTCCACCACGGTTAGACCTAAGCCGTTTAATTTTAAGATCAAGTTGGTTCTCAGCTTCGGCCTTATAGTTTTTGAAGTAAGTTAAAGCTTCATATTTACATTTCAGAAGATACACATAACAATATCTAGTGGAGTCATCAATAAGTGTCATGAAATATTTCTTTCCACTTTTTGTCAATACGACATTCATCTCACAAAGATAAGAATGTATAAGTTCTAGTGGTGCCAAGTCTCTCGCCTTCGCAGTCTTATGAGACTTGCGAGGTTGCTTAGATTGAACACACACTTGACACTTGGAACCTTTAATAGTGCTGAATTTGGGAATTAAAATCATATTTGCTAGTCGTGTCATGCAACCAAAATTAATTATGACAAAGTCGTGAATGCCAAACATTGGAATCATCATCGTGGCCAAACATGATTAATAACTTTGGTGCAAATATCTGACAAGGTCAAGCGGAACAAACCTCCGCATTCATAGCCTTTACCAATAAATTGTTCATACTTGGAAATTACAACTTTATTAGACTTCAAAGCCAACTTAAAACCATCGCGACACAGACGTCAACCACTGACGAGATTTTTAATGATGGAGGGCACATGATGAACGTTCTTCAGTCGCACGATCTTCCCCGAAGTAAACCTCAGATCGACCGTACCAACACAACGAACAGTAGCATGTGACCCGTTCCCCGTCAGCACGGGGGAAGTCCCTGTGACCTGGTAAGAAGAGAACATGGAAGCATTAGCACACACACATGTACGTTGGTGCCTATATCAATTAACCATTCAGGAGTATGACAAACTGAAAGAATAGTAGGAACTATACCGTACCCAGTATCCTTCATCTCAGTGTCACCAATGACAATATTAGCGGTCTTGTCGCTATTCTCCAGCTGCTGCTGCTCATGTCATTTAGTACACGTTGGAGCCCAGTGAGTTAGGTCACCACACACGTGGTATGACCCCTTCTTCTTTTTGAATTTAGTAGAGTGCGAAGGTTTAAACTTGCCATCGGGTTTGCTTTTAAACTCGGATTTATTTTTGTTATATTTAGACTTGTTGGGCGGGTAGTGTTTCTTTTGTACCACATGTGCAACAGAACCTACCTCAGCAATACGAGCACGTGTATCCTTTGCTCTCGCCTTCTCTTCCACATCAAGAGATCCGATGTGGTCCGAAACGAAAAACTCATGTCTCTTGTGTTTCAGAGAAGTAGCAAAGGTGCTCCATGAAGATGGAAGCTTGGCAATGATGCCTCCGTCCACAATTTTTTCCTGTAACATACACTTAAAGTTCTCAAGTTCTTTAGCGAGTAACTGTATCTCATGAGCCTGTTGAACAACAGAACGCTCATTAGTCATCCCGTAGTCATAGAATTGCTCCATGACGTACAGCTCGCTGCCAACATCCCAGGCCCTAAATTTGGTCTCGAGTGCAGCCCACATATCCTTGCCGTTATCAAACGACATATAGGGATCGACAATGGAATCATCAACAATACCGAGGAGGGCACTTTTAAACATAGTGTCCATATTCTCAAAGGCCTCCAGCTGTGCTAGATTGAGATTGCCATCAGTCTTGCCCTTGGTGGCCACATAGCAGCGCAAGGTTTGAAACCATAGCACTGCTCTCGTGTGCGACCTCTTATAGTCCACACCCTTGAAAGGGTTTGGCCTTGTCGCCGCAATAAAAACGGGTGCAGGTGCAGCAAATTGCCTATAATCAGCTTTTTGGATTGTTGAATATATTAGCAATTTAACATATGATTTAATTCGAAATAGCATCAGATAAATAATGACAGTAGAAAATACGTTAACCATGCAATTATCTAGATCTAGTACAGTAGAAAGACCGATCCAATCTATAGCAAGAACTAAACATATGAATTCCAGTAATATCTCATACAAATGGAATAGAGATATGTACGATGCAGCGGTAGTGGCACCACCATTGTTGTTGTCCATGTTGTCGCTCATGTCGTTGATGAAGAGGTTGCCGAGGTCGGGGATGAAATCTTCGTTGGGGAAGTAGTCGCCGTCAGCAGTCGCGCGAGTGCGCTTGTTGATAGGCGGGTGCCGTACAGGATCACACACTACACCACAACACTGAATTCCCTACGGACGTGTGTTGGCAAAAGTCATATACACCAATAGACTGTTGGTCGGTGTTTGTTCTATCAGATCATTGGACGGTAATATTAAAGTATAATGTCTGAGTGTCGGTCGGGAAAGTTAAAATTATTAGTGTCAAATTATGGGTCGGCGATAATGTATATACCAATGTACAATAGGTCGGCGAATATTTCCGACCCATCCTGAGTCGCTAACTGGGCCAGCTGAGCGCGCGCGGAAAGTTGAAACCATTAGCGGGAATATTGGGCCCAAAAAATTTCAGCTGCCGCCCTCAAATCCAAATAGAGCCAGGATAGCCACACATATCTCCTAACCATATCTCGCCCACCCACCACGAGCCTCCAGTTCGCTCCTCCGCCGCGCCGCCGCCTAAGCTCTCTAGGCGAGATTCGCCGGACGCCTACCCTCCTATGTCGTCGCGCTCCCGGCCGCGTGCCGGTGCCCCTCCAAAATGACGGCTATTTTTGTCTGCCTCTGCACGGCCCCCTGCCATCGTGCAACCAGTGAGTAGTGACGGCGTATTCTCCCGGCGTACCAACGCCGGCGCGCTTCGTCCGCCTGCTCGAGGGGATTATCGGGTGGAGCGTTTCGACGGCCACAACACGCGTGCCTGCGGTTGACTCATCTGACGCCTATGCGCTCCCTGGGACAGGGTGTCCCTCCCAGCGTGGACCTGCTAACGAGCTACCAAGGTTGGCCTGCATATGAACTTCCAACATTGGTGCCCTGCGACCCCCCTGCACCTGACAACTACGACCTGCAGGTAAATCTATTTCTCTTTCACATACGTCGATCTACACACCCTCCATTTTTGCTATCAAATCTGAATGATTATACCCTGTAGAAGGAGGAATAGATCTGGGATATGAACAAACAAGGGAGCAGCGGAAAGATGGAATCTATAAGGAAAAAATTTAAGTTCTCTCTGGATCTGCTATGAGGAGACAAGAAGTGTACGAATATGCACAAAACATTCTGCTTTTCCAAGGTTCTCTTCAGCATACTCTTTTTTACTACTGGACCTCTTGATTGATCACTTCAATATGATTAATAACTTTGAATTTTCCATCTTAAAGTAACACATGCTCAATTATTAACAAAATACAAGTAAATATTAGTACAGGGTTTTCCAAGTTGTCAGTTCTAATGTACCTTTACTTAGGGACGGATCCAGGAATTTAACTTTAGGTGTTCAAAATCCAACCAACAAAAACAATAAAGGCAAAAATGGTACATGCCTTAAACGCCAAGTAAAGATATGAATGTGACATTGTAGCAGCATTATCTGAAAAAGGTTAAGAAACTTGCAAAATAATAAAGGTAATTGCAATACGACCACATGCCCTGTCATAGCTTGGAAGCAAGATATAATGACATCGCCCTTCACCTGTAAGAAGAATTCCTTCTCGATAGATGTAACAAAATAGTCATTCAATATTTGGTTCCCCATTTTCTTCTGTAGCCTGTTCTTAACAAAATTCATTGAGAAAATACCCTCTCTACACTAGCAGTTGCTACGGGTAGGGTCAACAATAATTTGAGAAAAATTTAAACAAAGTTATAGGTCATATTCTTGTTTTTTAAGAAGCATAGTAGAGAGTTGAACGATATTTTAGAGGATTTTAAACCTGTCATCTCTACGCATATCAGCAACGAAAAAAGTAAGTTGAAGCTGCTGTTGAACCTGACTGCTGAATTTGAACTAATTTGATATCAATTTGCTCTTCAATCTGAAAATTTGGTTTCTTTCTAGCTCTGTTCCAGAGAGTTTTCAAATCCAAATTCTTTCTCATTATTTTGGAATGTTCTATCACTCTTCACCCATAATTTGGGTTATCTAGTCCTTGGCTCGCTGCATTGTTTTTTCTTCTTTGAGACAGGCTCCATGCCTTGTTTGAGCTGGTCGCTGCTCACCGCGTGCGACTTGGTTCGCTTGCCGATTGGGCTGCAGCTGGTTGGGCGTCTAATTCTAAGTTTAACCCCATTGGACAAGAAAACGTATGTATGAGTGCTGAGAATCAGTAGTGATACACATATCTTCCTATATACTATATATATGAATATGAATATTTTGCACAAAAATTTCCTTTATTATTCAGCTGCACACCAATGAACCACTGAAGGTCTGTCCATGCCTTTACTGATCCTTTCCAAGCAATCTGCACCTACTGGCTTAATACTATTATTCTGTTGTAATTGACTGGTTACTATATATATCCATGTATGGTCCGCTACATGTTGGAACAATGAATGTTCAATTACTTTATTCATCCAGTCAAATGTTTCTCCTTGGAGAATGTGTAAGCTTCACAGGTCTTCTTACTAGTTATTTTTCATATAAATATGAATCCAATTTAGTATTCATGATCACTCATTCTTAATTGGCTAGAATTTTTTTTGTTGAGAAAGAAACTTTTATATTCTTGCATTATTATTTTTCACCTAACAATATCAATTATGCTATCGTTCTCTCTTGGACAACATGCTTCTGTTGTAAAGTTACTTTTATTTTCACCTCACTTCTTTCTCGCGTACAATTGAAATTACTATCAGCATCTATCGAATATCATTAAGGTACCATGATAATGCAGCATGAAAAAAATGATTAGATTGCTCAAATTAACGAAAAAAACGCAGCTTAAAGTATAGGTTGGACAGATTCTATTCTCTTTTACTTTAGAATTTGCTGCTAATAGTTTCACTGCCAGTTATCGAAGAACTTTTTTCACAAGAATTCCAACGGAACAGTGAAGGCCTGTGAAAGAACTTTCTTTCACAGGGATTCCAATGTTAATTAGATAGGAGTTAAATGTACAAGGATAGGGATTCTTTCTAATCGAAGAACTTTCTTTCACAGGGAACAGTGCAGGCCATGGAGCAGGCACAACTATGCGACCGGTGTGTCACCTCCCTCTCTAGGTTGAACCTCTCTCACCCTTATCTTTGTGTAGTCTATGCTTTGTTTGGTTAATTTTGGAAGACATGATCTATGCTTTGTTCTGTGAAGTATGTGAATTTGACTGATTTTTTGCTGTCCAATTACCTTAAATATATGCATGTGGCTGAAAGTTGGTCAGCAATAATACCCTATTGTATAGTTGTCACTTAGGGAAATGTAATTGGAATGTTGGTCGGGAAAAGATGCACCGACTGACTGTTGGATGGGAAATGTACGGGCAGGGACGACAGAAAGTTGGTCGGGAAAGAAAATACTATCAGATTGTCAGTCGGCATAAAATGTCGGTCGGCAAAGAAATGTGTGTCGGTAAATAATATGTCGGTCGGGAAATCTTTTACACAGCCATCAAACAGTCAGTCGGCAAAATGATGTCGGTCGGGAAAGGCTTTTCCGACTGGACTATCAGTGACAGACATGATCGGTCGGTAATACCCTTTCCCGACTGACTTTCAGTGGGCGCAAGTGGTTTTTCCGACCAATATTGCTGTCGTGAATGCAGTGCCATGGTATAGTGACAAAAGATGGGGTTCTGGAGGCATGATAGAAGGAGGGATGGAGAAGACTTAATAGGCGGCGCAGTGGTTTGGAACAGTGTGAAACCATAAGATGAAGTGGCGGCTAGGGTTTTATCAAGTTAATAACTCATTAAGTTTTCTCAACCGACAAAATAAGCGCTCTTGGCTCATTTCCGCAACCCGCGGTGCGGCGGGACGCGTTGTGACGAGGCAAGGCGAGGCAGGCGGTGGAGGAGGAGCACGCGTGTGGCACACCTCTCCACTTTTTTTGCCAACTCATACATGAGCTAGAATGGTTTAACTTATAAGGTGGTTCCATCCTATCCAAACTAGCAATGTGTGACTAAACTAGTCCCACTCTCTCCACTTGTATTTATTTATGAATGATGCTTGACAATTTCAGAATTGAGTTGGGCTTGTTGGGCTTTGAGGCTGAGCCCAATATAAAGAATTTGGGGCCAATCCCAATATAATTCTTACTATTGGAACCTGGAACACAAAACTCATCGGCTCCCGGAATATTCCTTTTTTGGCCCATGACTTATGGGCGTTGGGATGCGAATGTTCTTGACGCTATGGAGTTCATGCATACATAGAATATGTTCTATCTTACATTTCTGAATTTAGTTGTGCTTGTGATATTGTGAATGTACTCCAGTACATGCCACCTCCTCAAACAATTGCAAATCATTCTAGGTTTTTTTGGATTCACAGGACTCATCTCTTCCGGTCTCGTAGAACTTTCACACTGCACATCAATATTGTGAGATGAAGTTTCACTGAAGTGAGAGATAATTGTGTAGGTCAAGTTACTCAAAATGTGCTTTCAAAATAATAATTTCACTGAAAACAAAAGGAGACACAAATATGGGAAGAAATTGTTAAGGAGTATTAGTATAGATCTCGGATTCTATATTAGTATAGTTGTTATTTCCTTATTCTCCAAGTCATGTGTAATATATATATGCACACTGGTCTATCAGTATAGACAACCTGCATCCATAACATGGTTAGGGTTTGCTTTTTCCTCAGCATGCGCAACTCGTGCTGTGAATCAAGTCTAGGTCAAAAAAAAATCTCGGTCCCCGATCCGTTGGTGGTCTACTCCGTTTCAGATCAATTTCCGGTCTCTCTCACCTCCGACGCCTGCCCGCCGCCATCTCCGGTCGTCCGTCGCTGCTCTCCGGTCCATTGCCGGCCCGGCCAGCCGCCCTCGTTCGTTGGTCCCATGATCCGTGTTGAAGCTTCCTGGCCGTTGGCCTCGTTCCGCTGAAGATTCCCGTCGGTCTGAAGCGCTGACCGGTTGCCTGGTTGCTGCTGCGTGTGGGGTCATGCTTCTGATGATGGTTTGTCGCACGCGTATAATTGAATTTTTTGTGGTAGTGATTAGCTGACTAACATCATGTTTGGTAGCATTCACATAAAATATTTTCTTGTCATTTATCTACTCAAGCACAAGCATATTTTAAGTTTGGTATGCTGATTCGTCTGACCGTGTCTATATTTTTGTATTGTTTCATGCTTCTGTTATACCACTACTACATATTTTGCTATGAGTTCATGTCAATTCACAACATTTTTATTGTACTAACGTATAAACCCAATGCAATTTTTCCTTTTTTCATATCTCATTTTATACCTCGAAAATTATCAGGAAATAGTAAATGGAATATAAATAAGATTTAAGGATTTACTTATATTTTATGGAGAAAGTAATTCACATAAAATATTAATGTCTTATTTTCTGCAATCTTACAAATAAAGAAAAGGATTATGAAAATACATTTGATAATTTTATTTTTAATTGGAAATGAGATGGTATATATAATTCATCTCATTTCTAATTTTATAAATATATGGTTTTGAAAAAATTTGATTTAACAAGAGAGATAATAATTTGAAAGCTTTTTAAAAAGAAACTTCGGGAAAGAGGATTTTAGAGGAAATAGAGTTTTAATTTTAGTTCTTGTTCACTTCCCTCTTAATTATCGTCTTCCCACATTCTGGTTACAAGTGTTCTTACAACACATACATGTTTTTTTGTTTAAAAACCATAAGCACACAATTCAATTATCAAGAAAGGCAAATGAAAACCAAGAATATCTAGAAGAGAGAAAATGTTTTTGTGGATTCCAATTTTTAGCACATTCTTCATAGTCATTCAAGTTACAAGGATTGGACCGAGACATAAAGTAAAACAGGAGACCAATGTTTAGGATATCCCTAATGTATATTATGATAGTACAACTTTGCATACAATTTTATGTACCTCCTTCATTACCACAATTGAAACTCTTATTTTCCATAGACAAACATGTTAACGTAAAGCACTTTAGATACAACACTTGAGAGCCATTAGATATTTTTAAGAGCATTATGATACTATATTTTTCAAGATAGATTGAACTGGGATAGTATTTATGCACACAACAATGTCCTCATTCCTTTTGGTTATTATTTTCAAGGGTCATAGCTGCATCTTTAATACGCTTGAGGGATTCAGCAAAGTCGTCCAGAAGCTCATGAGAATCTGTGAACTGTTCCTCGTCCACCGATAATACTATCCGAACGGTGTTGATGTAACTTTGATAATTCACGACAATGGCCTACACAAAAAAATAAAGAAAAAGTTCATAAATTTAGGTAATTCATGAACATTTCACATACTAGTTACGACGCTCCATCATGCAGAATAATTCGAATAAAATAAACTTGTGTCATCAATGAAAGTCAATATACCAGGTAAAGCTACTAAAATAGTTCTAGTGCACACAGATAAGTTTCAGGACTTACTTCTTCTGGTACATAGGTGGTAGGGGCAAGGTAAATGAATGGGTGTCCATACAACTCCACCTGTTCAACCGGGCCAACGGTGTTCGAGATCGATGTGGTAGTATGGGAGATCATACGATTGACGATAGCACCACCTGCCTGTTTTGATTCACATGTTACATAAAAATGATATTAGAAACCATATTGGTCCATCAGGGTAAATAATCCAATGAGGCCAGGTATATCGACCCATCAATTTAAACCAACACCATCACCACGTGTGCACATACGAGGGCGATATGTGAAATTGCCTTGGAATTTCAACCCATGGTGTCGCCATTTCCGTCACCTAAGTTGTTGTCGTGCTCCACCACAAAAGAAGAAGTTGCGTAGGATATCGTATACAAATTTACGGGTGCCATGGTCAGGATAGTAGTTAGTCTGATGGTATCTGACCTAAAACACTGGGGTTACATTATCTTATTCCTTCTGATATTTTGCAATAGGTGGTCTGTACCCAATATAAGAATGGTGTGCTTACTAGTACAAGTATTGAAGGATTATTGATATTCTACAACATAATTTACCCCATTAAGTCATTTTGAATTCTCTCTAGCGCCATACCAAGTGAGAAATAGTGTTTTCTTGCCCAAAAAAAACTCAGGAGTAAAGACCGCGCTTTTATTTTCATCCATTGATGTACACAACCATAGATTATTTATTTTTCCAGAGTGTCATGCGACAATCAATGCGTCGACTGTGAACCTAAGGACATGATATCCACCAACCAACACAAATCTATGGCAAATTGACAAAACAAACAAATATATTCAATTTCAAGGCAGAACCTTTAAGAAGATTATGTCGCATGCGCGGGAATGTTGATGAGTAGAGCGGAAATTTGATGTCGGGAATTTTCACCCCCAAATCTAAGTTTCAAGCCAATATTTGTGTAAGGGTAAGACATGTCATTCTTATTAATATGTCCAATAATTCAATAGTGTAGGAGAAAAGCTTGAATGTACCTTTGGTCCAAAAAATTTGAAGAACACTTCTGCAGCTAAATGCGTGAATGCCACTTCAAATGAACTCTTCTTCCGATCAAGAGTATTCTTAGCCTTGCGAACGTAATCGAGTGGATCATTGTGCATAGCTATATGTAGTGGAAGGAGGATGAATCCGATTTCATTTCCGAACTTTACGTCATTCCATTGGCCAGACTCTATCAGCTTTACACACGCCTGCTCATAGTAGTGAGAAGGCAATTAGCATAATTCTCTCAACTGCCAATTTATGCCCCACCTTTATCTCTTTCAAGTTCTTACGTGCAGGCTTGTAGTTGGCCGCAAATTGACCGGAAGGATTGAGCGCAAACGGATTTTGTTACCAGATCCAATGTCACCTAAGATGGCAGAGGAACGAGAAAAAAGATGAAAGTTTGAAATGACACAGAGGAATAAAAAGCTAGTATTAAACCCTACCTGACTTCCGGTGGTAATATCGTGATAGGGCAGCGTCAGTAACCCCAACTAAGACGTCATTAACTGTCTGTGTACCAAACATGGAGAAACCACACATTCTATGAGTATTCAAAATACAGATCAGATCAATAAAAGTCATATACCAAACGCCCCCCCATAAATGGATCGATTTTGTCTACTGGTGGCATGTTGGCTACCATTAGGCTGCCTTCTATATTCTCTAGTTCAAAAAAATAACTAATTTTATGATGGCATCACCATTTTAGAAAACTTAGTTTTTTTTTCCGAACTAGAGAGGGTAGAGGGTACCCTAATAGTGACCCACTGCCATCGTTAGCTGTATCCCTTTCGGTCCATATTGATATTCAAATTTGAGATATATAGGGCAAAACTAATTCTGAAATCTTCTAATCAATTAAAGGGAATAGCTTACGCAGTTCATGACGTCTTTGACGGCTTTGACATCTACAAGGCTGAGGCTCCGGTGTACGACTCGCTTGCGGCGAGACTCCCCTTGATCCATCGCGGTGAACACCGTATGTGTATCTTTCAGGTACAGTATTGTGGCAAAAAAGACTGCAACGTCCACCATGGTGTGCCAAGCGAGCAGGACGAAGGACCAAACCCACCATGCGAAGGTCAGCGCGCCGGCAGACGGTGGCGGCCGCGGGCGTGCATAGATAGCGCCCGTTCTTTTGGGCGGCGGCGGCATTGCCGGCAGCCTGGTAGGATCAGCGGCGCTGCGCGTGCACGACCACAGGAGCGTAAGGAGCGACATGCCGTCGCCTAGGGAGTGGTGCACGCGCAGGACGGCCGTAGAAGTTGTCTCGGATGTAGGGAAGTCGAGCAAGTGGAAGTCCCAAAGCGGCCGGGAATGGTCCATGGGCCTGGTCCGGGTTAGCTGCCACGGCTGTCATGTCCAGCGCCGGGCAGAAGACGTGATAGTCCATGCTCACCGTCGTTGGCACCCACCGGAGGATGCCGTGCTTGTCCGTCGCCTGCACACCACACACACCCACGCACAAGGTAGTAGAAACATCGATCAATGGGTGATGCAGTACCAGTTGAACTTTTCTGAACCATGCATGTACGCACCTGGATGCTGTGGAACCGCGGGTGACCTGCCATCCTGACCCGGATGCCTTCCCGGAAAGCCGAGAGGTTCACCGGCGATGCCAAGCCAATGACGACAACGACAAACAAATCCTCGACAAGCCTAGCCGAGGGGCTGACCGGCTCCCCCACCACCTCGCTATCGTATGCCGTTCGCCCTTCCATGGTAGGCACTGCCTTTGTCCGGACCGACAGTGTCCGCTTTCGCATGGTGGTGTCTCCTACCTCCATTCTTTTTGTTCGCTTGCTTGCTTGCTAGCTACAGTTTTTTTTTACTTGTGCTTGCTTCCTACAAGGCTACAACGTACCATGTTATTATGGACGCAATCCGAGAAGAATGCACTTGTGCGCTTGCTTGATTTGTAGTAGAGGGCGGTGTCGTATATATATACACTACTTGTGCTTTCTGCTGGTCACTAAATTTCCTTTACGGGTAGTTGAGTTCGACGACTACCGACCAACTATATTATTAATAAATCATTATTACACAATCCAGAATGGAGCTTTGCGAATCTACAACTTTATTTCTGATTATGATCTGTATTCTGCTATCAGACTGCTCCTCCGTTATCCGATTTTGTTTCCCTATAGTTTCTGTTCCCTACCGTCTTAAGGTTATTGGGTGAATACAAAGTACAAAACTTATATATATATTCTAGCTCCACCGAAGTACAGTCACGACCACCAGGAAATTGCAGCATGGGATGAATAAATCTTCATTTGCGTGCATACACCTAATATACTGAAACATGTAGGAGTACATGTCATGTTTAGTTTTCGTTTTCCAACTCCATATTCTTCTTATTTTCCGGAAAAAAGAGTTTTGAATGGGTAGCTGGAAACACAAAATGGATCATAATAAGATATATCCTCATGGCCGATGAAATTCTCTTGTTATTGTTCGAACATTTTTCATTGCAAACATCAAGGGACAACAAAGCTGCTATTTTTTTCAGCACACTTATCCGGCAGAAGTTTGCTGAACTACCTACGAGAGATGGGTGTTTTTCTCCAAACGATTAACATCCTATTTAGGACAATATTTTCCCTGATTTTTGGAGCACATAAAGTAATTATGTCCACGGATTATTGGATACCCAACGGGGATGAGCATTGGTAGCATCCGTGACCCGTAGATATTTTCGCTGGTGGGCTACGAACAGCTCGTGAATATGGGCATGGAGTTGGATCTTCTCAGCCCGCCCCATTTCCTTCCAAGACAATCCGCCCTGCACGGCAAGTGCCACTCCCACTGGTTGTTGTGCGAACGGACAGTGGCCACTTTCGTATTGTGATAGCTTGCTTGGTACTCTTCTGTTGCACTGTATTTTCTGAGCTCTACTACGGTGATTGGCCAAGTACCCGCAGTACCTCTACGTACCTCTGCCGGTGATTTTTGAGGGGCCGTTGATTTAGACAATTAAGAAGAAAAATTAAGTTTAATAACACAGGGGCATTTTAGTCCATGTAGTTTTGTCGATGGATTGTGCTCCCGTACCCATCCCCGCAACCTTCTCGTATCTCATCTCCTGAAACGGCGGCGCCGAGGAGAGGCCTGCCTCGCGACCGCTCTTCCCCGGACAAGCCACCGTCGCCAAGCCCCGCCGACTCGCCATCCTCTTTTCGTGCTTGGCGCCACCGTCGCCCCGCCGATTCGCCGCGCCGTCGCCCCTAGCGTGTCCTCCTCCTCGTCCTCGTGGCCGCCGTCGTCAAATGCCGCCTCTGGGCTCGCAAGTATGGCAGGCATCGCCCCTCCCATCTCCTCCTCCTCCTCCCCCATTGTCTCCTTCCCGTAGATCGACGCCGGCAGGTGCGGGATGCTGGTGTGCTCCTCGGTGGGAGAAGAGCCACACCGGTGTGCTCCTCGGCGGCATTGGAGCCACGCCGGCGGCCATGGGGCCTCCTTCTTCTGTTTGATATCACATGTAGTTTGGATTCATGCACCGATCACTTCCTTTGTCGGAGTACTAAAGACCTGCAAGGGACTGTGACTGACATGTCATTGTAAAGAATAAAGGTCATAGGAGAAAACAAATTAATATATAAAACAAGATTTCACCATGATAAACTCAACAAGCTGATTAACTCATGTCCAATCAACACGTGATAGTACCAATGCAAGACAATATCAACTGGTGAAACCATGTCTATCATGGTCGTCGCCGAGGCTCACGACGACAAAACGGCGCTTCATATAATAACTACAACCAAAGAAATGGTTATTGGCGTGCCAAATTAGCATAGAGTGGAGATTATCTAACTCTACATAGATTTTTGGTGGTTACATTTGGTAGGCTGCTCTATTCTTCTCTCCCTCTATTTTTCCTCTGCTTGTATATCAATTAGCAATACCACTGATAGCTGTCTAGCTGCACATCATGTGAATCGATGGCGATCAAGAAGATGCACTGGTAGAAAAAAGGCCTTCCATACGCCCCCATTAGTCCCCAAACTTCGCGCCCCGTGACTAAATTGGTTTTAGTCCCGGGTCGCGAGGAGACCCGCGACCGAGGCTCATGCCTTGTGGGTTGGGAAACGCGTGGAGGCGCGTGGAGGGCTTTAATTCCGGTTGGCGTCGCCACCCGCGACTAATGGTTCCCGGCCGCTTGCCTCCCTGCCTTTAGTCCCGGTTGTCCTGGCCACCCGGGACTAAAGATACAAACTGCTCGCCTCGGTTTATTTCGCGAGCGAGAGGCAGAAGGGCGCCATTGCTACAGTGCGCACCCGATTCTCTGTTTCTTCTTCTCTCTTCTCTTCTCTTCCCTCTCTTCGATCTTCCTCCACCAAGCACCATGGCTGAAGTTTGGAATAGATATGAAGTGCCCACACCATGCGGCAAAAGTCTGGACGTGTGCTACACCAACAATTGCGAGAGGCTCCCCGGTTGTCTTGCGCATTTGACCGAACTCTATTTCTCCTCTCCCGATGAACACCGGTTCTTCGGGCTTGATCTCGAGTATACGGCGGATCAACGGGATGTTGCCGTCATCCAGATTGCGTTCAAGGAGGCCGTATTGGTCTTCCAATGGTCAAGGTAACGCACACGTACAATGTTGCATCTTCGATTTGTTTGTTGCATCTGAAGAATACATGTGTTGCAACATATCTAACACGTATCAAATTTTTGTTGTTGCAGTAGTTCAAAGCATTATCCGGCACTTGTTGATTTTCTTGTCAACAAGGGGTATGACTTCTGCAGCGTTGACATCACGCAAGACCGTCAGAAGTTGATGCGCTTGGGTATTGTGATACCTGAAGATCACTACATTGATCTTTAGGACCTTATCCATTTTGATGATTTGAACAGGCCCAAGACCGGGATGGCTCCCATGGCAACTGCCTTCATCCACGAGGGCTACGATACCATGAAGTCTCGTTTCCCCTCCAGGAATCATAGGTATTGGGGGAAGACCGCACTAGACTGGACCAACGTCAAGTATGCAGCCATAGATGCATACGTTTCATACGAGTTGTTCCGCATCTACTCGACGGAGCTATAGATGTATGCGTTCGATATATGCATGTAATGGATATCTTAGTATGTAATGGATATCTTAATTAGTATGTAGCTCTTGAAGCATAGCTTGTATTGTGAGACTTATGTTTGTGTTATGTGTGATCGTAAGACTCTATGTTATGAATGTGATATGATTGTGTTCTATTCACTTGTCTTTTGTTGTTCATAAAACTATTTTTACAAAGTTAAATGACTTGGAAAAATTTGCAAAGTGTTGCAAAGTGTAATGGATATTATTTCTATATTAATTCCTAGCTATACTATTTCTATATTATGTCAAACACACATTTCAAAACAAACAAACAAAAACACATGAAGAAAACAAAACAAAAAAACTACAGTTTCTATATATCTATTCACCAAAAATTAATCCAAGCCAGGAAAACATATATCTAGTCAATACTAGAACTAAGACCCATGATCTAAAAATGAAAATCTACAGTAGCATCATGAATAGATTCTACAGTAAAATCCTCATTAGTGATAGTGGAAGTTAAACATTCATAATATCATCAAAGTATCATCAAAGTGAATTCGTGTGGTTGTCACAATTAGTGAAGCACATGTTTTAGTCTTAGTTGTTTCTTCTAGGAAGGAGCCATGAATAGGTATAGTCAAGTAAATGACTGCACAAGATTGATTAAGACATAAAGTAATTAATTAGTTTTATTTCCTGAATTTTTTGATATATTTTTTGTATTTTTAAGATTTTAAAATGAATTAGTATTATTTTTCCTAATTTTTTAATATATTATTTGTATTTTTAAGATTTTAAAATGAATTAGTATTATTTTTCTTAATTTTCTGATATATTATTTGTATTTTTAAGATTTTAAAATGAATTAGTATTATTTTTCTTAATTTTTTGATATATTATTTGTATTTTTAAGATTTTAAAATGAATTAGTATTATTTTTCTTAATTTTTTGATATATTATTTGTATTTTTAAGATTTTAAAATGAACTAGTATTATTTTTCTTAATTTTTAGATATATTATATGTATTTTTTAAGATTTAAAAATGAATTAGTTTTATTTTCTCAATATTTTGATATATTAATAGTATTTTTAGAAATAATACAAATTAAAAAGTTAATGTTTATTTATTTATTCAAAATTATTAATTACATCATTACTTTTGTTTATTAAAAGATTTATTTGAAATTCAAACAATAAAGAAATGTGGCATCGACCAACATGTTAATAAGATTGATATGATACTATTATCACATACATGCGTGTGAAACACTTGGATGCGGGACGGGATGGAACTCGGAAGTTAAGCGTGCTAGTGCTAGAGTAGTGGGAGGATGGGTGACCGAGCGGGAAATTTGACCACGAGTAAGTAATTTGACTAGAGATAATTGTAGTTAGACACTAAGCAAATAATACAAATTCTGAAGAAAAAAAAGAAGTGAAAAAAGGGAGTGAAAAAAAGGGAGAGAAAAAAAGGGAGAGAAAAATTGGTGTGAAAAATAATTAGAAACCCAAATGAATTAAGGAAATAAACGAAATAAAGTTTAGTCCTGGTTCATGTGGCCAACCGGGACTAAAGGTCCTCCGACCCCCGGCTCCGCCACCCGCCCACGTGGCCGGGCCTTTAGCCGCGGTTCGTAAGCGGCGCGACTATAGGGGGGTCTTTAGTCGCGCCGAGCTAGTCCCGGTTGCGCGGCCGGGACTACTGGCCCTGGCGAACCGGGACTATAGGCCTATTTTCTACCAGTGATGACGTATGTTTTGATTTTATATGTTCGTTGGATAATCAGGGATCCATCCTCGGTTGCTTGTTCTTCTGAACAGGTGAAGTAGCAAAGGAGAGGAGACGAAGAACAGAACAGAGTAGGAGACGGTGCTGCAAGCTTGTCATTTGTCTGAAGTTGCAACATGTTAGTTTGTCACTTCACTTCCTATTTCCACTTCCTCCCGGATGAGCTAAAAATTAATATAGATGGCAGTTTTGGTGCAGATAACCGATCGGGAGGCTGGGGCTTTATTATTAGAAACTCTAACGGTGAACCGGTTGGTGCAGGTGCAGGTGCAGGTCCAGGCCACATCCCCCAATCCTACGACGCCCTGCAAACTGAAGCTCTGGCTTGCCTATCTGGCCTGCGATGGGCAAGCAGCTGGGGAATGGCAAATATTCAGGCTGAAACTGACTCCCAGAAGCTCCACCAAGACATTTTGGACCAATCACAAGACCTGGCGTTTAATGGCCAGATATTTAGGGAAATTAAGTTGGTTGCTAGACTGAACTTTAGCTCCTTCTCTGTTAAATACTGTCCACGGGTGTGTAAAAGCGCCACAGAGGCGCTTGCAACATTTGGTGCAAAAATGGTGTCTGTAACTCCTGTTATTTGGCCTGATGGGGCACCAAACTTTGTAAATGACTTAGTGGCCAGCGATTTCGTTGGGCGCACCAGGTAATAGTAGTCCTAGTGTCCATTTAAAAAAAAAGGGAATCCGAATGCACCTATGAAAAAAGTATCTGTTCATTCCTGTCAATTTTCTAAAGTTGCAACGTGTACTAAATAATTCATCTGCTGCTACTCCTGTTATTTGTTTTGAACTAGCACGGTGGCCCTCGCAAATGCGAGGGCATCATCTTTATTTTTATAAATTGTGTAAGAAATTATTTTATATTTTAATGCGTATTATACAATTAGAAAAGGATATAAAAATAATTCTAAATAAGATATCACATGTAGGGTAATATCATCGGTTTGTGACATTTTCTACTCCGACTCTTTTTTATTCCATCAATTCTGCTATAAATGTAAAGTAAATATGATACACTAAAAATATTTATTAGAAGTATGGCCATATTTTATCGTGGAAACTGTCACGGTTGAAATTACAAAATGGTAAAAAAAATTAAGTTCATATGAACGGAATAAAAAAAATCTATGTTCATTTAGGAACTGAAAATATAACTTTTTATCCTTGAAAATGTGTAAGAAGGGAGAAACAATGTTATATTTTTACCTTTCTAAATATTTATTTCTCACATTTATTGATTTCGATTGGAATTTTTTGTGCTCTCCCTCCATTCTTTTTTGAGTGTCTCCATACCAAAAACATGTGACAAAGGCGAGGACGTATTCTCCAACATGTACTTTGGACATTACTTCTATATGTATATATTTCCAAATTTTTTTTGCTTTTATATTGTTTTTCTGTTTTCCTATAGTCAAATCTGAATAATGTCAATTGAAGAAAGATCAGGTTCCTAGAACTGTCATGTATATTTACAACATTGTCTTCTATTACCTATTTTCTGCATAAAGAAGATATCATGCAAAATACTTGGGAATGAAATATGGTAGTGTATATAATTCATCAAAATTATAGAATGTTTAGAATATTTCACATCGTAGTAAAATATGACCATAAATGTACTCAAGATACGTATTTTAAAAGTATAAATGCCCCTAGAATTTCAAAACTAAGATAAAGAAACCAGATATAGTACTTACTGGAATACATAGTAACAGTAGTTGCTAAGTGACTTTCTGTTTTAATTGTCTGCATATTTATTGTTCGCGTTACAACTGGCAATTGGGATTAGATGATAAAGAGAATATGCAAATTTGAGAAAATAACTCATGCTCGCATGCAAACTCAACTATAAAGCTGCATTCTGCAATTTTGAAAATAAAAATCAACATATAACGGTCTATATATATTAACAACACTTAATACAAAAGTGTTACAAGTATTCAACATTTGGATATGGGGTATAACCGAACTACCATCCACGAAGCAAACATTGATTTCCCGAAGTTACCTCTTTAATCGAGGAATCCATTGAATGAAAATAAAATAAAAATAAGAAACAGTAAGCATCTGATGTAATCAGGTATCTAGACCTCCTTATATGAGGTCTAAGGCGTTGCTTCATGAAAAAAAAATTAAGCCACTGATAAACTCATCTTGCCAAAGTGTAAGTGCTATACATGATGATTTTTTTATTGTTAAAGCTTGTTGATTAATGCCAATATCTCTATAATTCAAATAAACCCAAAAAATGTGAGATGATACATAAATACTTTTCTTTAAGCGAAATAACTTAAAATATACATATTCTTATGTCTCGACCACAACATGATCCCGGACGTAAATCTGAATCAAACTTAAACTGAGCCTGTTTGGCTCCTAAAGGCACCAACGGGTGAATACTAAATTCTCGTACCTTCATATTTTCTTGAATTGAATCAATCCCACTTTTTGACCCATGATCAATCGTTTTCCTTTCCCTACAACATGGTAAAGTTCTTTATGACTACAAACCTGAGCCACCGATGTGCATGCTCTGGCAGGAGGTCGTCCGACGCCCAAGGACATGCCTGCAAAACAATGGGAAAGTGATGAAAAAAAATCTGTAAAGGGTCGTGTTCTCAGCTGATTCCGACCCAGCAAGTGTTGGGTCTTCTTCCCCCCAAATCCTAATACTGGTGACGCATCCGGCACCGATGCTGCTAGCTAGGAAAAAAATGGGGCTCAGGTGCAATGTTGACTTGCAGCCGGCGCCGATCAGGGAAGATACGATCGACACCGGCACATCCAAAGGGATGGGAGGCTATAATAGGAGCTGTGACGGGAGGATATGAACTCCGGTGCTGGTAGGAAAATTGACTACACAAATTGATCCAATCCTCCCGATGGACATGCACCAAAGTCGGATGCAAAGAACTGCTCCTATTCCATGGAATTTTTTTCTTGACATGATTAGCGAGCCTTCTCTAGTACCCATGTTTGTCGCCGACAGTCAAACACCAGATGACCGGAGAAAAGAACGTTCAACATCTAAGCCGTTTGACAACAGAGTTTAGATTTGGCGATACTACCCAGCGGAGGCAGATGGCTATGATGGGCCTATAAGTGGAACGATCTTCACGCTGTATAGCCTACTGTCAGCGGGCATATTCTTGGCCTTCGGACTTGATGACAGAAGCTCGGCGCAAAGCAGATCCTGCTTGCGGGAGCTCTCGCACGCATAATGGGAGGGTCGCCGATGGCACACCGACGGCGAAGTTTGTTGAATTGTTGTACAACCAATCCGCCAAGGTTCCTTTTTTTTTTGACCTGAGATTCCTTTATTTTACATGGAGGATGATGTCTTTTACCTATCCAGGTCGTAACGTTTAGACGTGCACATTTATTTTACACATGGAGGATTTGTTTTGTTATCCAGGTCGTAACGTTTAGACGTGCACATCTACGATTGAACGTGGACTCTCTCTGTTCTCTCATTAAATCTCAGCCATCAATATATACATCTAATGGTTTTAAATAATTCGAGTGATGTGGACTAACCTGGTGTCTCCATTAGAGTTCCGTATATTGCTTTTAGTATATAATAGATGCTTTGAAAAGAATGCTTGATCTGCTGTGAAAAGCTAGCGCTTAGCCTACTGTTTTTTAACCATAGCGTACAGTATTCGAAGCTAGTAGTACATTTTCAGTCTTTGTGCTTCAGGAGACCAGGAGTAGCAGTCAATTAGACCACACAATGTTAGATTAGACATGTTGGTAACAATTTAAAATTCAAAAACAGCTTCTGTCATGATTCTAGCAAATCAAGACCTGCAACTCATTATTTTGCCATCCAATTCGAGCATGTCATGATTCTAGCAATCAAGACCTATGGTGTGAAGTCTTGGTTTCACTTAACTTGTTCTGTAGTAGGACTGTCAACATAGAAAAATGCCTACAACATTCATGACAGTTGACACACATCTTTTGATATTTTTTTTAGATTCACCAGCCAGTCGGTTTGAACACAAGACAAGGAAAAAAAGAAAAGTTCCGACCGCTGCTGAAATGCATTCAAGACAAGGAAAAAAAAGGTTCCAAATGGAGCTATTCTTTATAGAATTGTCTAGTTGCTGATACACATCAGTTTACTGTCTGCGTGCTCATCATTGTTGTCAAAAGTCAAAGCCTTCTTGGGATTGTTAAGTGGAGAGCGCACTATTCCTGGTGATGACCCATATTCATCTGAGACCCTGTCGCCACAATCAATGTTCCCCAATGGTGGACATTCCTGTCAAAAAGTATACAAATGTATTAAGATTAACATAAAAATGATGTAGGATTTTTTTTGATAAAATATCTATAAGTTGTGCACTATACATCATGATCACTCATGCCACCGTACATCTCACTGTCATCTGAGTCTGACAAACGATTCAACCTTTGTTATGCTATGAGAAATAAAACTATTGGCATGACAACATTTTGTGGTTCTATACCAGCTCTTGAGTACAATTAACTCTTCGATGTTCATCTACAAAGAATGACAACACACCTTGTTCATCTACAAACAATGACAGCACACCGGGTGCTACTACCTGGTTGGTTTGGTTTTCGTTAACCATCAATACCGATCACATAATAGTACATGGAAAGTAAAGGCGTACTAGTATTCAGATTGACAAGTGGTAGGATTAATTTACCTCTAAACTTATCTTTGCCAAGTTTCTCATCTCATCTTTCATAACAGATAGGATAAATTTACCTTAACCTGTCATGCTGCAAATTAAGGAGTGTAAGTGAATTTTGTGCAAAATTACAAAAATATATCATCGTAAGTCGTAACAAAGTAAGAATTCGGGAAAGAACCAAAATGGTGGACAACTTTGCTGTTTCTTATCAGTCAAATGCAACAATGGTGACTGATGAACAGAGTTACTTACCAACCATACAGGGTATGCCGTCTTGGAAGCAAGGAGAGCTTTCGCAAGACCTTCTTGGAAGAGCAATCCCATTGTTACTATCGAGATAAAAATGCAACCCGGAAATTAAGCTAGATATAAACATACACAAGCACATCTTCATGTCCAGAATACTTATTCCTGAAAGGCAAAGTGGGGAATAGTTATGAAGATGGAAATTTAAGTGTAACAATGAGTTATTGCAGATGACTACCACTTGTATCATTCTCACAGCTAAAGTCTGAGCAACTAAAGGAGTTGCTCCCCTGATCAGAGGTAAGATTCAGTGTAGCCTCCCCTGATCAGAGAAAACATTTGTGTTGGCCATGGTGTTGACTGTTGGCTTCACTTCGGTGCTGAACTCAGGTGCCTTGACGGCAACACCAGTGTGTCCGTGACTGACGGCACGTGCACTGATCCACTTAGTCAGCTCAGCTGCAGGCAGAGCATAGCACGGCAGAACGATCGAGACCTACAAATAGCCGATAAATATCTGTGTCAAGGAAGGTAAATATCTGCAATCCTCATATCTATAGAGTATGATGAACTAAAGAAAATCAAATGTACATCATCAACCATGAGCCCGAGCGCGCGGCACGCCCAGTCGGGGTACTTGTCGCCGCAGAGCTCTGCGAGGTGCCGGACAGTGGCGACCCTGAGGCGCGCGGCAAGGAGCTGCACGAGGAGGCCCACATGAGCAGCCACAGCAGCATGTCCCCCGGCGGCGCCGGCCTAGAGGCCCCCCTCGAGGTTGTCCGGGTCCAGGAACCCGATGACCTTCTCCGACGCCTCGAACGCGCGCTCCTTGATGTCCTCCTCCTCCTCCTCCTCGCGGCCGATGCCTCTGTCGTCGTGGCCGTCCACGAGCACCTCGTCGTCGGTCCAGGCAGCCTTGGGTGGGGAATTTGGGGAATATTTGGGCATGTGTCGGTGGTTAATGGTGAGCCAGAGAGAGTGAGTTGAGAAATAGGATAAGTCCACTGAGACAAATTTACATTACTACCCTTTCATATTTGATAAAAAATAAAATAAAATTAGTACTTTTAAGTACCTCTCGGTACCTCTAATCTAGTACCTCTGGGTACCTCTTATTTTTTGACCATTGGATTAAGTTGGATAATGGGTTGTAAAAAATGCCAACCATTCTAAAACTTCTAATATTTTCTTTATAAAAGGACCACTTTTTTTTTAGAAAAGAACCACAATTAGGTGTACTCCATATTGCTCATTTTGAGTTGGTTGAGTGATGCAATTCTAACGATATTATGGATGCAAAATTGAAAAAGAAAAAACTTCAGAAATTATTTTAATTTCAAGGGAGGGGGGGTGGTAAAAATTGTTAATGGTCATAATTTTTTCATTTGTTTTGGGTGCCTTCGTCTAAAATTCAAAACATATTTTAGTAAAAATTACTCAAATTTCTTGTTTATATGAACCTACTCTATCTATTATATCATTCTTTAATCTTTTATCTTCATATGCTAAATAATTTGCTCTGGTCGGTCGCGTGGGGACAGTAATAATAACTATAACAATGAAATTTTAAAATAAAAACTTTTGCCATTGGAGTGTGTGTTTCTAAACATATCAAAAATTTAGACCATTACTATCAAAAGTTTTGTTGTCCATTTTGATCTTGTTTTGAACAATATTAAAGTAAAACAAGGATAATTTAAAAATATGCAATCCTTTGGATGGAGTATGTCCAAGGATGGTATTAAGTATAGTAGGGGTATCCTTGCAACCGAAGGTTTATTCATCCCTTCCTGCAATTTCTCTGAAGCCTAACGGACCTCCACATCGAAACCTCCTCTGAGTTCGTCAGACCATGAACACATCGCCGGAGCTTTGCTGCACCGGCCGGGGGCCTCTTCAAACCGCCCCACCGGAGCACCTACCTGGAGCTTCGCCGCCCCATTACGTCTTTCAACAAGTGCGTTCAGTAAGTCCTAGAGCATCAGCGATAATTTTATGTATGTTCGGAGCATTAGAACTATATGCTGGACTTGCTGCAACGTTGTGATTTCCCTCCAAGGTGGCGTAGGTGGTTGTCGTTCATTTTCTCATCAACCTGCTCTCAGGTTCTGCCAAATGGGAATCCTAGCCAGTAGGCCATTCATGGGAGGGGCTACGTCTGGGCTACCCGCTCTCCTCCATGCTTTCGACATCGTAATTTACCACCTCCCGTGCATCCTTGAGTTGGAACCTTCGGCCAGTCTGCTGCAACCTCTTACTGCGGTTGTTACTCGTCTTCAGATTTCACTCTATGTGGATGTGGATGATGTAGTGATCTTCCTAGATATTTCGAACCTTTTGCTAGCATACCGGAAAGTTTCTAGGAGGACACCGGCCTTGTGACTAATATTGCTAAGAGCTCCATCGCGCCCATCTGCCTTGCAATGGACAGCTGGGTGACTCGAGTCGGTTCTGCGGAGCTGGTTCGGTCAGTCCTTACCCTTCTGCCAATTTTCTTGATAACTAATATTAAGGGTAATAAAAGGACCCCCAAGGCCTTCTACGAGGTATGTTGTGGTCTTGTAAGCAAACTATATTAAGGCCTCCTTTTGGTCCTCTTCCTCGCTCGATGGCTTTTCTCCTAAGGTGATTTCCACAAAGGTCTTCGAGGCCCCAACAACCGATCGGTGCATGATGCCCTCTCACAATTTTCTTAAATCTCAAACATTCCCCTAACAAAATTCTCGATTGAGCATATCTCCCATTTTGTTTGTCTTAGGGACGAGGCATGTATCGTGTCCCACTTCCGCAGGGTGGATGACTCCATCACCTGGATCCTCACCTCTAATGACACTTAGTAGGCTCGGTCCTTGGATCCTACCGTTGCGCCTTCATGCAGATTTTTTGGAAACCATGGTTCCCACCCAAAATGACATATCTTGGCCTCCCTTAGTGCGCAAAAAAGGCTATGGACATCGTTCGTCCTTCCAGCTAGAGGTTTGCCTCATCAACCAACTAGTCCATTCTACAATTTCTAGCCCGAGACTGTTCAACCGGTCCTGTTTGAGTGTCGTTTCTTGCACCGGATTTGAGAGGCGTCTGACTCATAGGTTGTACTTTACTTATGCAGACGTCGAGCTCACGCCATGACACAATGATTTAGTACTGCTTCATCCTATCTGCCGGACCTACCCACCATTCTATGGGGTCTAGGACTACCATCATCCTGGTCGGTTGGGAGATTTGGAAACAAAACAACTCTATGGTTTTCAACAACAGTTTTTGATGCATGCGGTTCTGATTAGGAAGATCAAAAAACAAAGGGAAGAATTCGATTCTGGCCGGCGCTAAGCATCTTGCAGAAATTATCGGCTAATGTGAGGCCTGGGTTATGGCAGGTTGGCTGGACATGTACTTTTTGACCGATGGTGCCTATGTGTGCGGTTTTTTGCCGGTGTCGATCGTGTTGATAGATGTATGGGTTTTTAATGACACTGATAGTGGAAATGTACCCGATTTTCTTTAGCGATTGATGTTGGGCTCGTATTGCTGCATTATTTATACCAATATATACATTTTTTGTTCTTAGGGCTCGGTTTACCTATCGATGTGGTTCTCATTTTGAGGAGATTTCTATACCGATCTATGATGAGCTCGGTTCGTTGCGTTGTTTTATTTACCGATTGATAGAACTTGATTATATATTAATGTTTTCGATGGATATGGTTAGCACTTGATTATATATTAATGTGATTGACATGTTGATCCACCAAGAAAGACATATATTAATGGTCCGGATTATAACTCGATACTTGTGGCCATACTGTAGATTAATTAATCACACAACTATATTGAAATTGTGTTCTAAACAATGAGTTTTCCATATTCATGCCCGACGCATATTTCTATTTCTAGGAGGTGCTCCCTCCATTCCACAAAGTAAGACTTTCTAGTCTTTTTGTCTTTGCCCCAATTCCTTGCTAAATGCATGAATCAACACACTAAAATATGTCTACATACACGTGAATGGGGACAAATACAAAAAGTTTATAAAGTCTTACTTTGTGAAAGGGATGGCGTATATTAGTTGCACATATTTCTGTTTCAAAATTCGTGGCCCGCACATCACTATGTCCATTTATGTATTGATTTTGTTCTTGGAGAGGGATCTCTCTCTCTCTCTCTCTCTCTCAACTAGTGTTGTGTGCATGCTTATGTGTGATGTACGTTGTTGTTATAAATGGTCATGAAGATCAAACGATTTTAACATTTTGTGGCATCTATTACTACTCCATCTGATCAAAATTAAATTTTGCTCTAGGTTTAGTCAAAGTTAATGTTTCAAAATTTAGATCGAGAATAAATGTAAAAATACCATCATCTAGCATACAAATTAGTATTAGAATCATCATACGATATATTTTCATATTATACATATTTCATATTATAGACATTGACATATGTTTATATATAGGTGGTAAAAAATTTAAAAGTTTAGCTTTAAAATACCCATAACACCGAACTAATAAAATTGTAAGGTATATTTTATTGCCACATATAAACATGAGAACCATTATCTAATACTGAACTTGGTATTTGGTTTGCAGTAAGGCTGTGTTATTATTCTAGTTAACCCATCGTGGACTCATGCCATTCGATGTTGTTTTTTAATTGGACGCGCAGATCTAATTTGGTAGGGGTTTGTCTTGTCCTTCACTTTAGAAGACATTGGGATCAGTCCATGACACGGCGATGCAGTACTGTCTCGCTATCTGCCGCGCCTACCATAAATCATAGTTAAAAAAAGGGACATGTAATTCAATCCGTGAGATTGTTGGTTAGGTTTTTACCGATCAAACAGCTGATATAAATTAATATATTTTTACTTATAAATTTTGTGAACAAAGAAATAATTATATATTATAAATACTCCACACTTAAAATTAAGCATGATAATGACAAAATTAAGTTGTCAACATGAGATGCTGACTTCATTTTGCATACAAGGCAATTCACAGAAACATCGCAGCTCAGGTATTATGTACGTATAAAGGAATCTTAATTTTCTAGGTTTTGACATCAAATAGCTAAGGAGTCTCCAGCTACTATGACGTGTTGGCCATTTGTTTTGTTAAAAAACAGTAGCGCCATCCGGTAGGGTTTGCAAATAGTTTCTTGGATTGAAACCTGCGCCCGACCGCTCTATGAAAAGATATCTCTATCCCGCCGGTTAAAAATTTAACCATAGGACCAGATAGCCCGGCGGTTATACCGTGGTTTTCCCGGTTTATTCCGGCATGCTAGCGCCTACGGCCAAGTGAGCTTAGAGAACGGCAGAAGCTCTTGTTCCGGTTGAATGGGCGATCCAGTCCGGTTTTTCAAACTGTGGCCACCATTCTGTAGGACTCAGAATTGCAATCATGATAATAGATTGGGAGATTTGGGAAGAAAGAAACGCTAGGGTTTTTAACAACATTTTTCAATGCATTTGGTTCTGATTCAGAAGATTAAAGGCGAAGTGAAGGATTGTATTCTTGACGATGGTAAGCATCTTGCAAAAAATATCTCCTAGGCTTGGGTTTCTCCTAGCAGTACTTGTCAAATCTGTAATGTGAGGCCTTAACTATGGCAGATGGGACTCGACATGCAGCAAACAAACCCGATGGCTATAGGACTATGGGAGGTGAAATATGTGTACACCAGTTGAAGTAAACATTGGGATGGCACATATTAACACACTGCAGGAACATCAAAATCGGGAATCATGAAGCGTGATACGGCAAAGACATGTCTAATTCGCAGTCATTTGATTTAGATGAACTTTGTGGAATTAACATCATGCCTCACGGTAAGTATCCGATTAGAGTATGTAAAAAAACAGCAATTATGTCTGTTATTAGTACAACTTTTAGTGCTACCCGTGTAGATAAATTAGAATATCATAAGATGTCCAACACTTACATGAAGTTATCGCAGATCAGCTGATTAGAGAGATTTCCTGTGTGGCGTTTTCATTTAGTCGCTTGGTTTGAAACCTGCAAGTCGCGGTTAGACTATGGTTTGCCCGGTTTATTCCGGCATGCTAGCACGTATGGTCCAGGGCATTCAGAGAACCGACGAAAGCTCCAATTCTAGTTGAAGTTTTTCACACTGCGCATGCCATTCTCGTGACATGTTGGGAGATTAGGAAAGAAAGAAGAGCTAGGGTTTTTAACAACAGTTTTGGATTCTGCCGATGGTAAACATCTTATAAGATATATAATGTGAGGCCTAACTCGACATGCAGCAAGCAAACCTGGTGGACATAGGACTATAAGAGGTGAAATACACCATATATATGAAGTAAATGGAATGGCACATTAACGCATTGTAGGAACATGTGAATCGGGACCCACGAAGCGCGATAGGGAAAAGACCGTCTAATCCTCCATCATTTGGTTTCGATGAATTGTCTAGAATTTACATCGTCCCTCCCACTAAGTCTCCAGTTATAGTATGTAATTATTAATTAGTTGGAAGATGTAGGCATTTTTGTATGGATCATGCTGACGTATGCGGTTTCTTACCGACGCCGATCATGCTGATGGGATGTATGCGTATTTTAGCAGTGCTGATCGTGGCGATATACATGAATTTATTTAGAGATTGATGATAGGCTCGGGTTGCTGCAGTTTTATACTTGTCGATACTAAGCTTAGTTTGTTGCATTTTGTTACTGACGGATCAATGTTTGCCTCCATAAGGATATGAAAGTAGGCGTACGAACAGGATTCAACTTAATACTAATAAAGATGAGAACAAAGTAGTTAGGATTTGATTATATGATTGAGATGTAGATCCACCAAAAAAGATATATATTAATCTATAATGGAAGTGTCATCTAGACAATAAGATTTCCATATTCGTGTCATGTACATATTTCTGTTCTAGGAGTGTCATTTATTAATGGGTAGTAGTTAGATATATGTGTTTCTATTAGTGACATGTATTAATGGGCACATACATATTTCAACATACATGGCCAATAAATTAATATATTGATTTGGTTCTTAGAGAGCAATTGTTTTGTCATTCTGTATTGGCAGTGTCTTGACACAATATTATAAGAAAAATGCTGATGTGGCACTATATTTAATGATGCAAAAGAAGTATTCCCTCCGTCCACGAATAAGTGTACATCTACTATTACACTTAGTCAAACTTTTTAAACTTTGGCCAAATTTATAGAAAATTATAGTAATATAAATATGACATTAAAATTATATATTTTAAAACTTTATGTCAAGATAATCTAATGATACTAATTTGGTGTCATAAATGCTATTACTTTTCTCGATAAAGTTAGTCAAAGTTTAACAAAATTGACCGACGAAAAGGAAAAAGTATACTTTATCGTGAACGGAGGGAGTATGTGATTCTTGCACGGTATCATAAGCAAAAATAACTTGTTACATCAATCATATATAAGTATGAAGCCAAAATCATTAAATACATGTTTACTTAGATACAAAACTTAACATACAATACATTAGGATGGTTGTATCTTATAATCGTCCACTATTTAGTCTACCCCGCTAAGAGATACGAAAGGCCTTATGTGTGATGTTCCTGTTTGTAAAAAAAGGTCATCAAAATGAGCCCATTTTAATATTTTGTGGCATCTAACCCCAATGATTCCTCCGTTCACAATTTTATTGTGTTCTAGGTTTAGTCAATGTCAAAATTTCTAATATTTTGACCAAATGTAAAGGAAACAAAACCAACATCTATAATATAAAATAGAATTAGAATCATCATAAAATATATTTGTATATTATATATTTAATATTATATCTATCGACATATTTTCGTATATTGTTGTTTGAAATTTTGAGATTTTAAAAAAAAATTCTGCAGAAAACCGAGAACGCCAAACTAATAAAAGCAGATGGAGTATTTTATGCCACATATATCCGTCAGAAGTATTATCTAATACTGCCCTTGGTATTTGGTTTGCGGTGAGGCTATGTTATCATAACATTTAACCCATCGTTGTCTGACATCATTCATTGTCGTGTCTGTACTTGGCCGCGAGCTGTACACAAGACACATATCTTTATGCATGCACACGCAACGCGGGTCACATCTATCACTGCAGAATGTCGATGCTTTGGCCCAGATGGATATGGGAACGTGATCCGACATGATTTGACTTAATAATAACGAAATGACCATAGTAGTTAGCACTTGATTATATACTAATTTGATTGACATGTAGATCCACCAAAAAAAGACATTTATAAGTGGTATGGATTATAAGCCGATAGTTGTGGCCATACTGTAGATTAATTAATTAATCGCACAAATATATTGAAAGTGTCATCTAAATAATGGGATTTTCATATTCATGCCCGGCGCGTATTTCTATTTCTAGGAGTCGCATATATTTATTGGTGGTAGTTAGATATCTGAGTTTCTAGGAGTGACATATATTAACATACTTTTTCAAAATTTGTGGCCCGCACATATATGTGTCCATGAATGTATTGATTTTGTTCTTGGAGAGTGATCTCTCTCTCTCTCTCAGTCAACTAGTTTTATGTGCATGCTTCAGTGTGATGTTGTTGTTTGTACAAAATGTCATAAAGATCACACAACTTTTATATTTACTACTCCATCTAATAAAAACTAAATTATGCTCTGGGTTTAGTCAAAGTTAAAACTTCCAAATTTAGATGAAGAACAAAGGTAAAATTACCAACATCTACAATACAAATTATTATTAGAATCATTACAAGATATATTTTCATATTATACACATTTCATATTATAGATATTGATATATTTTTATATATAGGTGGTCAAAATTATATAAGTTTAACTTTGAAATACCTAGAACACCGATCTAATAAAATCGCAGGGAGTATTTTATTGCCTCATATATCCATTGAAAGTATTTTCTAATACAGCCCTTGGTATTTTGTTTGAGTAAGGCTATGTTATCATGCCAGTTAACCCATCGTGGACTCATGTCATTGAATTTCATTTTTCTAACTGGCCACACGATGCTAATTTGACAGGATTTTTTGTTGTCTTGTCCTTCACTTTTGCAGATATTGGGCTCAGGCCGTGATACTGTCTCGCTATCTGTCGCACCTACCCACAATCATAGTTTAAAAAGCGGACCAGTAATCCAATTGGTGAGATTGTTGGTAACATTTTTACCGATCAAGCCGCTGATATAAATTAATATATTTCTACTTATAAATTTTGTGAATAGAAAAATAATTATATATGGTAAATACTCCATGCTTAAAATTTGTCATGATAATGAAAAAATTAAGTAGTCAACAAGAGCAACGCCTTGCATTTTGCGTACAACACAATCCACAAAAACATCGCAGCTCTGGTATTATGTACGTATAAAGCAATCTTAAGTTTATTTTTTCTCTTTTGAGATCAAGTAGCTAACCAATCTCAAGCTACTATGACGCGTTGGCCATTAGTTTGGTTGAGAAAACAGCAGAGCCATCCAAGATTACTACAACTTTTAATGCTACCCATGTAGATAAAGTATAACAGAATAACATATCCAACACCTACATGAAGCGATCGCAGGCCAGCTGATTAGCGAGATTTCCTGCCTAGCATTTGCAGTTAGTTGCTTGGTTCGAAACCTGCACGCAGAGAAATTTAACCGGCGGACCGGATGGCACGATTAGTATAAAACCTGGCAGTTAAACTGTGTTTTGCCCGGTTTATTCCAGCATGCTAGCCCCTACAGTCTAGTGCGCTTAGAAAACCGGCAGAAGCTCCACTTCCGGTTGAACGGGCGGTCCAGTCCGGTTTTTCATATTGTGCCCATCATTCTATAGGGCTCAGGATTGCCAACTTCATGATATGTTAGGACATTTGGAAAGAAACAAGCGTTAGGGTTTTAACAACAGTTTTCGATGCATGCAGTTCTGATTTAGAAGATTCAAGGAGAAGTGAAGGGTTGGATTTTGACCGATGGTAAGCATCTTGCGAAAATTATCTCCTATGCTTTTCTCCTAGCAGTAGTTACATCTTATCAAATTTTTAATGTGAGGCCTGAACTATTGCACGTAGGACTCGACATGCAGCAAACAAACCTGATGGCCATAGGACTATAGGAGGTGAAGCATGAGTACACCAAATGTCGTAAACATTGGGATGACACATGAACAAATTGTAGGAACATACGAATAGGGACTCACGAAGCGCGATAAGGCAAAGGCACGTCTAATCCGCCTCCATTTGATTAGATGAAATTTGTAGTATTAACGTCATGCCTCCCAGTAAGCCTCCAATAATAGTATGTAAATATAAGTTGGCAACAGCCTTAACATTCGTGATCATGTGCATGTAGGCATTTTTTGATCGATCATGCCAATGTATGCGGTTTCTTACCAACACCGATCGTCCGATGGATGGATGTGTTTTTTTTACCGATGCTAATTGTGGCGATGTACCTGGGTTCTTTTACACGGATATAACCAATTTTTCTTAGGACTCGTTTGACCGATCAATGCTAAGCTCAGTTTGTTGCGTTTTGTTATTGATCGGTAGAATGCTTGGCCTCATATGGATATGGGGAGTAGGCGTACCGGCGGGATTCAACTTCTTACTAATGAAAATCTGAACAGAGTAGTTAGCACTTTATTATATCTTAATGTTATTTTCATGTAGATGCACCAAAAAAGACATATATTAATATGGCCTGGATTAATTAATGACACATCTGTATTGAAAGTGTCAGCTAAACAATAATTTTCCATATTTGTGTCCCTTATACATATTTCTGTTCTAGGAATGACACATAATAATGGGTAGTAGTTAGATATCTCTTTTTCTTGGAGTGACATATATTAATGGGCACGTCCATTCTGCCTTATGGTTGCTTCGTTCACAACTATATTCTGTTATGGTTTTAGTGAAAATCAGAATTTCTAAATTTTGACCAAGTATAAAGGAAAAGAACACCAACATCTACAATATAAAATATTATTAAAACCATCATAAAATATGATTTTCATATTATGTACACTTACTATTATAGATATCGAGAAATTTCGTATAGTTGTTTGAAATTTCGGAAGTATAGCTTTAGAAAACCTGGAACGCCAAACTAATAAAAACGGATAGAGTACTTTATTGCCAAATATATCCAATACTTCCCTTGGTATTTGGTTTTCCGTGAGGCTATGTTATCATAACGGTTAGCCCATCGTTGTCTCATGCCTATGCACTTACGCACTACGCACCATGCGCGTCACATCTATCACTGCAGAATGTCCAAGCCAACGTGTGTTGCCTAAAGCAGGAGCGTTTAGATACCGTGAACCACACGTCCGAGTGCAACCTGGCCTTGTCGATCAAGCCTTGGAGTGTGAAGGATACCCAGGGTCGAGTTAGGTGTGGTGTATTGCTGCTCTTCTCTGTTTTTCAGCAAGAACACGCTCTTGTATATTACCCTCTGCCTTCTTTAAAGAGTAACTAAATTCCAGTTTTTACCCCTACTTTGACATTTTGTACACTAATAATTACCCCATTTGGAATTTATTTCATTCCAATTACCTCATAGCAAAACTTGTGCCAATTTTTACCCCTAACAAAATGTTGTGAGCATTTTTATAGGCGGGTCCCAAAGTGTAAAGTATGTGTTATGTGTCAACTTGTTCTGTTATTATTCTACCAAAAAAGAAAATCAAATAGTTAACTACTTTGTTGTACAAAAAAGAAAATCACCACTGCATACGCTAGCTCCGTCACAGATTTCAGCCATGCAGTCTATTCAAGGGACACTAAGAGTAACTATAGAATGAACATAGATGAGCACCCGAGAGACAGGTACGATAAGTCGGTAACCTTTTCACGCCACCAACCAGAGAGGATGCGACGAGGGTGATAGTGACTCAATAGATGAGGACAAATATTAGAAGGATATAATCGCCTAAATGGGGTAAGAAGTGGCACAAATTCCGCACAATGCGGTAAGATGGTGAAATTTCTTTTAAATGGGGTAATTATTGTCAAAATGTCAAAGTAGGTGGTAAAAACTAT
>CM054058.1:529828181-529915927 GCA_028641055.1 Alopecurus myosuroides
ACTTCTGAGCACAGTCAATCGTAGCTTTATTGGCCTTCAACCAATCCATGCCAAGAATGACATCAATGTCAGAATTGCCAAGCAGAATGAGAGAAGCAAGGAATATGTGGCCTCCAATTAGAATATGATTCTTGTGACTGATCTTGGAAGTTTGCATAGTTGCTCCAGGGGAGTTTACTACTAGCGGGGAACCCAAACCAACAAAGGGGAGCTTAACTGTTGTCGCAAAGATCTTTGACACGAAAGAATGCGATGCTCCGGTATCAAACAACACTTTAGCTGGGTTAGAGTTTACGGGGAATGTACCGAGAACGACGTCAGTAGCTTCCTCAGCTTTGTCGGACCTTATATGATTCACCCTCGCGGTCCTCCCGACAGGCCTGTTGTTGGAGTTGAAGGCTTTAGCCGGGGGAGCACGCACCATTGCCTGGTTGGTGTTGGGACGAGGTGGTGGTGGAGGTAGCTGCCTCTGAGTGCACTTGTCAGCGTAGTGCCCCGTCTGCTTGCACTTGAAGCAAGTGACGACACGAGGCGGATCTGGCCTTGGCTGCCCCATTGAAAACCTCTGACCATGCATCTGAGATGGGTTGGGTGGGCGGGGAGCAAAGCCTGGAGAAGCTTGGGCATATGGAGCCCTAGTGACAGCACCATTTGGCACCCAGATGCGGCGCTTCTGCGGAGGGGTGGTCATGTTGGAGGAGGAACCACCCTCACGCGAGTGCTTGCGAGACTCTTCGAACGCCTTGCGCCCATTTTCTTCATTGAGCGCGGTGTTAACGAGCTCCTCGAAGTCTTTGGTCTTGATGTTGGTGAGGGCGTACTTGAGTTCCGGGTTAAAACCTCTGCGGAACCTTGCCATCTTCTTAGCCTCAGTGGACACCTCGTCTCCAGCGTATCGAGCGAGGCGATTGAACTCACTCTGATAGCCGATGACGTCCAGCTTGCCTTGCTTGAGAGAGCAACACTCTTCACGCATCCTTTCCATGAGACCATCTGGAATGTGGTGCTTCAGGAAGGCTTCCTTGAAACAACCCCAGGTGATTGGGTATCCAGCTCTCATGGTCTGGTAGTTCTCCCACCAAGTAGCTGCCTGACCCTTCAGCAGATAGGAGGCATACTTGACCTTGTCTTCCTCAGCAACGTGAGCAATGTCCAGAGCCTTGGCCATCTCACGGATCCAGTCATCATCATCCAGAGGCTCGCGTGTTGCCACGAAAGCTCTCGGCCCCAGACTTAGAAACTCCTTGATACTGACTCGTGGAGCGTTCTGGTTGATGTGCTGATTAGCCTGGAACTGGGCCATCTGCGTCACGACTTGAGTCATCTGAGTCAACAGCTCCGTGATCGGCGGTGGCTCAGGCGGGGTGTTCCTTGTTGGCGGCATCCTGAATGGAAATGCATTTTAGCACAACAACAGAAAAAGGATAGACTTGGTAACCGAAAGAGAGATTATTCCGACGCATGAATAGATAACCAACAGGTACATCATCACATGTTCAAATACATCAGAATATCCAACACACCATAAATGGTTCGAATGCCAAAGGATAACTAAACATAGCTACGAATGGATACATCGGTACTCCCATGCTCATCACGCAGGACGGCGGTGAGTAGTACGACGAGAGGTACGGTGAGGAGGACGCCCACGAAAGCAGGTAGAACGACGATCCACGTAGATCTGACGTGGTCTGAGCCCGACTCTCGGTGTGATGAAGTACATAGCATCGGCTCCCTGTGCTCCAAAGCGGGGAATCCCAGTGTAACCAGCACCAAGGTTGAGGAGTGGACCTCTGATCGGCTCGTAACCTCCAGCATCTGGCAGAGGACGACGAACTGACTGCTCGAAACGTGCAAAGCGCTCGTCTCCAACAAAGTTTGTGGTGTACGTCGCTAGACGAGTCAAAGCGAGGTAGAGCTGCTCTCTGACTGAAGCCAACTCCTGAGAAAGTGTGCGGGCAACTGCGTCACTGTGCCTCACAAACTGAGCGGTGGTGTGCAACCTGGAGCTATCATGCTCATAAACATCCAAGTTGTCGTAGAGAGTGAAGTGAGCTCCCTCCGAAGTGATGTAACCACGGGGGATGTGGCGATAGATGGAATCGCCAAACCCACAGTAGTCAGCACGAAGGACGGTGAGACTCACATAAGCTGCCTGCTGCACGGCCATATCCACTGTGGAACCTACTGCCTCGTAGCGGTGGACGGCGCTCATGCCATCATCTGACAGAATGTAGACGATAGCCTGGTAGTAGGTCTGGTCAAACTCTCGCTGGTGCTCGTAGACCTGGTACTCTGGTGCCCAACGGAACCCTAGATAAGTGACCATGTCTCTCAGCATCTCCGGATAACCGGCAGTGCTCTCACAACGAGTCATCCGAACCACCTGCGGGTAGAACCTGAGATCCATCTGCAGATGATCGGGGAATTTTCATTAGACGCCGGTAGAGAACTGAAGTGGAAAGCAACAACAAGGTTTCAACGGACGAAAAGGATGTTGAGAAGAACAGGATATCGAAGCAACATCGGGAAACACGAGACCAAAAACTCCTGAGGTACTACGGAAAACCCATCCGGGCTTCTAAAGGATCAATATCTACTGCTTAAGGAATAGAGGATCTGCTTCCGAGGCTTACACGCCTCCGTTCTCAATCATGAGTAGGCAACAAGATAAATCATGTCACAACCACCTCCATTCCTATGGTCTAGTAGATATAACTATCCTAGAGAAACTAGGATTCGTGAAAACCTAACTTGAAAGTTTAGGTGAGAAGAGAAAACAACGTTGCACTTCCTTACCAGAAAAGGGTGGGTGGGTGGGGAAAGAAGAAAAATGGCAGAATTCCTACTCTCACGTTTCATTTTTCGTATATAGCTACAAAATAGTTTCTAGACTCAACTGCGACCAGTAAAACGGATCCTACAGGCAGACAGGCTCTGATACCATTTGTCGCACCCGGACTTCTAGAGGATAATCGCAGTTCCATTGAACAGTAGTTGATTCGATTACGGGGATTACCGGCACCCGCATCTCTTACGAGTAGGCCAACACACGTATGTGTGACAACCAACCCCTACCGTTCATCGTCTACGTAAACCATCCCATAGAAATCAGGATACTACGGCGTTGAACAAAATGATAACACAACAGATATCTAAGACACAAATAAATAGAAATAAGTTGCAAATATCTCTCACTAGAGCAGAGATAGCAAATACAATCATCCAGAGGACACATGTCCCAACATATCATCATTACATCTCAGCGGAAGCATTCAAAAGGTCTGGGTACAGACAAATCCAAATAGGCTTAAGAAGCCGGGAATGAAAGGAAAACGGAGCCCATCCACGTAGTCTCGGATTCTGCCCGGGTCCGCTATCTACTCGTCAGCAGCCTCGTCATACTCCACGTAGTAACCGTCACGGGGATCCTCGTAAGCGTAGTCTGCAGAAACCACAGCCCCAAAGGGGTCAGTACAACAACGTACTGGCAAGCAAGACTCACAGTTCACCAAAGTGTAGCCCGTCAACACCAAGCACAGATGCCTTGGGTTCAACGGAAGAAAGGGGATATAAAAGATGCTGCAACTGGCTGCTCTAACCAACTACAGAGTTACTACCACTTCCGGCTAACAGAAAGAAGATAAGATAGCGTATCGTAACCAACTAACCAACCACCAAGCAAACCCATCCTGGATCTCGCCCCTTATCCAAAGAAGCAATCCGAGGATAAACTCACACAGTTGGATTAATGATGGATCAAGTTATGGTGGCAATAAGGCTATTACTAGTCAAGTTATCATTAGTTAGGTGTAAGTTGTTCTGAGTACTTGTTAGCCAGTACTTTCACCAAGTTAACCATAACCGCGGAAAACACGGCTTCTCGAGAAGATTTAACCCTGCAAGGGTGCACCAATTTGGCCGTACACGTAAGAATATCCCGCCATACGGGAATCAAACCCACCAAGCGGGGCACTCAACACAACTCAACTCTTCTTCGCATCAAGCCCAAAGCACCACGTGATGTGCGTGCGCGGCTAATCGAGCCCCACGAAGAAAAGGGGACCCTCATAGCACTCTAAGACCACGCCGCCCTAAATGCCGACTACAAAAATTCCACCCTGGCCTTGGGTTCGTACCTGCATATGCGTGCATCAAATGGAAAGACCGAACTAAGTGTGGCGATTTGGACGAGATGCGAATCGAATCAAATTGAGGGGGGCGCCCATACACGCTTCCCACATGCGGGTAGTGCGCTCATCATGGATCACTAGACAAGACCCTTTTCCTAATTAGGGTCGACACTAGCAGGCTTCAAAACCACGCCGGGCCTCCTGCCGGTGCCTTATCATCAAATTATTATTACCTCAAAATTAACAGGTTGTTGTTTAACATCGAGCCCTAGAACATAATAGAAATATAGTAACAGAAAGTAACGGGTAACAGACTCGAGCAAAACAACCCTAAGCATGCTAGTAAGACACGGGAAACAAACAATGGGGTGATAGGAGTGGAGGTGAGGCAATATCAGGGTTCAGGGTATCATGTGATAGGTTCGGAGAACAAGCAACGATACATATGGCTAGCAAAATAGACAACGGAAAGTATCGGTAACCAATGTTGAAAGGAACACAGTGGTTCATGTGAGTGATAACTTGCCTGCAAACTCAGCAGCCTGGTACTGAGCTAGATCCTCAGAAGGGGTGCTGTAAGGATCGTCTGTCTCAACGTCGTCGTCTATTCGAGAAGAAGCAAACAAACAACGCAGAGAACAAACAATCAATAACATGGCATAATGCACAATCATGGGATGATGCATGTCATTTTAATGGATGCATCAGAATAAACTAGTTGGCATGGTAACACAATTTAAATGGACCCATTTGCAATTTGATTGCATATGGAAAAGGTACATGAATTAAGGTGGGAATAAATGATCTACAAATAGTTACCATGTGAAAGTTGATTAACATGATGCATGCATTTGATGAAAACAATAAGAAAACAACAATAGATGCAAGCAGAAATGAAATTTACCAAGTTTGGAAATTGTTTATTAAGTTAAGAAATTTTGGTTTCTTAAAGGTGTCACACAAGCATTTGTTGTTTTCATCAAGTTAAATTGTTTAAAACAGATAACAAAGTTCATATTTGAAAGAACACACAATTTTAGGTGGATTACATGTTTCAAATATTGAAAAAGGAATTAGGATGAATTAATTATGAATTAAACAAGATTAAACAAGTTTTAAATGAATTTAAAACAAGTTTGGATATTATTTGCATTTTATTTGTTCAAAACATAAATTCAAATTCATATTTGAAAAGGTTATACTTTTCTAGTTTAAAAACATATTTTATAAGTTCAAAAATAATTTAATTTGAGCAAGTTGTGAATTTAGCAAATTTAATTGATTTAAACAAGGTTTAAATTATTTAAGCAATTTTAATTATTCAAACATGAAACAAAATTTATATTTGAAAAGATGTTTCAAAATAGCATGGAAAACATATTTTATTTATGTTATTCGGATTAAGTATGAATTAGTTATGCAATTAATCAAATTTCAAATGAATTGTTTAAATCTGAAATTTGAATGCATTTGAATTATTCAAAACAGAATACAAATGTTATAAACAGATAGAGAATTAAATTTGGTTCAACAAACATATTTTAGTTATATTATTTGGATTTATAAATTAAAAGTTATTAGCAATTTATTTTCAGGGACCAATCTGTAATGAAATAGGACTTAAACTGAAAAAGAAAAGGCTGAATTCTTTTTACACCGCGCAGTTAACTACCCTAGGGCACTGGGGCCAACGTGGCGTGTGTGCGCACACCTGGCAGCAGAGGCCACTTACAGGTGGGCCACGCCTGTAAGTTGCCTTAGCGAAAAAAAGGTTGGTTTACTCGCGAGCGCCTAGGGCTCGAACCCTGGGCTCGAGCGCGCGCGCACTGCACTGCTACCACTGCGGTGTGCGATTCGATCTTGTCAGCATAGCACGCGCAAACAGGTTATTGTTCAGTTAGCGAATCTGAACTTTTAACTGACGAACTTTTTCTGAACTTCGACAGGAAGTGGACGGTGGCCGGCGGCGAGCCGCAGATGCTCGCGGCCGTGCGCGTGTTGCGTGTGCTGTGCTAGCGTGCTGGTGTGCGTGCTTGCGCAAGGCAGAGAGGAGGGAAGCGCGATTGATGCTCACCGGCGGCTAGAGTGGAAGCAGCGGCTCGGGGCAGAACGGCGGCGTCGACGTCGAGGACGGCGGCGGAGATGTGGCCCATCTCGGGCTCAACGGAGGCGTCGAGTACGTAGAGGGAAGTACAGGGGTTCAGTTCCCGTAGTTAGCCAGGACGGAGGAGCGCGGCAACGGCGGCGAACTCCATGGATTCAGACAGGTTGCGCCGGTGAGATTCAGAGATGGAGGGGGATGGTGGCAGAGAGAGGGAAATTGGCGGTGGTGCTCGAGGGGGAAGGTAGGTAGGTGGCTAGGGCAAGCTCGGGGGGTCCTAGGGTAGGCTATATAGGGCTAGGTGGCGCGCGGTGGCCGTTCGCTGTAGCTGCCGTCGACGTGGCTCCGGGGATTCCTACCGTACGGGAAAGAGAAGAGCGAGGGGGAGCGAAGAGGTATCGGGCCAGTGCAGTGGGTTGGGCCTGCCCACTGGCTGTTTCTCTCCCCCTCTGCGCGTTTTCTTTTTTAAATTTTCTTCTGTTTATTTTTTTTTTGCTGAAAATGAAATAGGAAGAAAATAGATAGGTTTTGAGTTAGGAAAAATTAGGTAAAATTTGTGTGAGTTAATTAGGTCAACAGCAAGCACTTGCCAAGTTCTGTTTTCCAAATAGTTCAAAAATAACTTGCTGTTTGTAAATTGGTTCAAATTTGGATGAATTTTGAGATTAAGTGACTATTGAAAACAAGATTTTAAATAGGGTGAACACTAAAGTTTAAATGGAACAAAAGGATTAGAAATGTTTTGGTAATTTTCATAATTTCAAATTGGGTGCTGTTTGGAAAATGTAATTTGAATTTGAATAACATTTGAATTAAGTGAATTATTGAAAACAACATTTAAATGGTTTGAAACTTATAGTTTAATGGAAACAAATTGGATGTTTTATTTGAACTTTTTATTTGGAAAAAGATTGTAACATAACAAGTATGAAACAAAGGTTTGAATATTGGTTTGAATTTGAAATAGAAACAATTGAAAACAGATGCAAAACAAATGCAAACAAATCAATGAGTATGATGACATGATGCAAAACTTTAATAAAACAGGAAACAAACATTTTAAGGTAAGTTTTCATACTTGGGATGTTATAGATACCATCACTGTTTGTGTTGGGGCCTCACCGACGTCGGATTCTCTCTTCCGGGTTCCACGACTGCTCACACCCCGAAACTCCCGGATCTGACGTAACTGGGGGAATCTTGCAAGTAGGTGGGCCCTAACACTGTCAAGGGTGTTCCTTGGGCCTAACATGACACAACCAAGCAACTAGTTCCACTTTGCTACCCCCTTCCGGCTCACGCAGAGGGGGCTGGACGCCAGTTCCGTCTTTTTCTACACCGGGGATAGGGTATCTCCGGAGAGGGGCTCCGGAGCGTCGGAATCCCACATAAACAAATGTTTTGCCATGCCATGTGTGTTAGAGTGTCTCATGGGTCTTGGGTCCCAAATATACCATCACTCTTTGTGTTGGGGCCTCACCGTCGTCGGATTCTCTCTTCCGGGTTCCAGGACTGCTCACACCCCGAAACTCCCGGATCTGACGTAACGGGGGGAATCTTGCAAGGAGGTGGGCCCTATCATTTTCAAGGGTGTTCCTTTGTCCTAACATTACACAACCAAGAAACTAGTTCCACTTTTCTACCCCCTTCCGGCTCACGTAGAGGGGGCTGGACGCTAGTTCCGTCTTTTTCTACACCGGGGCTAGGGTATCTCCGGAGAGGGGCTCCGGAGCGTCGGAATCCCACCTAAACCAATATTTTGCCATGCCATGTGTGTTAGAGTGTCTCATGGGTCTTGGGTTCCAAATATACCATCACTCTTTGTGTTGGGGCCTCACCGTCGTCGGATTCTCTCTTCCGGGTTCCAGGACTACTCACACCCCGAAACTCCCGGATCTGACGTAACGGGGGGAATCTTTACAAGGAGGTGGGCCCTACCATTGTCAAGGGTGTTCCTTGGGCCTAACATGACACAACCAAGCAACTAGTTCCACTTTGCTACCCCCTTCCGGCTCACGCAGAGGGGGCTGGACGCTAGTTCTGTCTTTTTCTACACCGGGGCTAGGGTATCTCCGGAGAGGGGCTCCGGAGCGTCGGAATCCCACCTAAACCAATGTTTTGCCTTGCCATGTGTGTTATAGTGTCTCATGGGTCTTGGTTGCCAAAGATACCATCACTCTTTGTGTTGGGGCCTCACCGGCGTGGGATTCTCTCTTCCGGGTTTCGGGACTGCTCACGCCCCGAAACTACCGGATCTGACGTAACGGGGGTAATCTTGAAAGGAGGTGGGCCCTACCATTGTCAAGGGTGTTCCTTGGGCCTAACATGACACAACCAAGAAACTAGTTCCACTTTGCTACCCCCTTCCGGCTCACGCAGAGGGGGCTGGACGCCAATTCCGTCTTTTTCTACACCGGGGCTAGGGTATCTCCGGAGAGGGGCTCCGGAGCGTCGGAATCCCACCTAAACCAATGTTTTGCCATTCCATGTGTGTTAGAGTGTCTCATGGGTCTTGGGTGCCAAAGATACCATCACTCTTTGTGTTGGGGCCTCACCGACGTCGGATTCTCTCTTCCGGGTTCCAGGACTGCTCACACCCCGAAACTCCCGGATCTGACGTAACGGGGGGAATCTTGCAAGGAGGTGGGCCCTAACATTGTCAAGGGTGTTCCTTGGGCCTAACATGACACAACCAAGCAACTAGTTCCACTTTGCTACCCCTTCCGGCTCACGCAGAAGGGGCTGGACGCCAGTTTCGTCTTTTTCTACACCAGGGCTAGGGTATCTCCGGAGAGGGGCTCGGAAGCGTCGGACTCCCACCTAAACCAATGTTTTGCCATTCCATGTGTGTTAGAGTGTCTCATGGGTATTGGGTGCCAAATATACCATCACTCTTTTTGTTGGGGCCTCACCGGCGTTGGATTCTCTCTTCCGGGTTCCAGGACTGCTCACACCCCGAAAATCCCGAATCTAACATAACGGGGGGAATCTTGCAAGGAGGTGGGACCTACCATTGTAAAGGTTGTTCCTTGGGCCTAAAATGACACAAACAAGCCACTAGTTCCACTTTTCTACCCCCTTCCGGCTCATGTAGAGGGGGCTGGACGCCAGTTCCGTCTTTTTCTACACCAGGGCTAGCGTATCTCCGGAGAGGGGCTCCGGAGCGTCGGAATCCCACCTAAACCAATGTTTTGCCATGCCATGTGTGTTAGAGTGTATCATGGGTCTTGGGTGCCAAAGATACCATCACTCTTTGTGTTGGGGCCGCACCGATGTCGGATTCTCTCTTCCTGGTTCCAGGACTACTCACACCCCGAAACTCCCGGATCTGACGTAACGGGGGAATATTGCAAGGAGGTGGGCCCTACCATTGTCAAGGGTGTTCCTTGGGCCTAACATGACACAACCAAGCAACTAGTTCCACTTTGCTACCCCCTTCCGGCTCACGCAGAGGGGGTTGGACGCCAGTTCCGTCATTTTCTACACCGGGGCTAGGGTATCTCCGGAGAGGTGCTCCAGAGCGTCGGAATCCCACCTAAACCAATGTTTTTCCATGCCATGTGTGTTAGAGTGTCTCATGGGTCTTGGGTGCCAAATATACCATCACTCTTTGTCTTGGGGCCTCACCGTCGTCGGATTCTCTCTTCCGGGTTCCAGGACTGCTCACACCCCGAAACTCCCGGATCTGACGTAACGGGGGGAATCTTGCAAGGAGGTGGGCCCTACCATTGTCAAGGGTGTTCCTTTGGCCTAACATAACACAACCAAGAAACTAGTTCCACTTTCCTACCCCCTTCCGGCTCACGCAAAGGGGGCTGGACGCCAGTTCCGTCTTTTTCTACACCGGGGCTTGGGTATCTCCGGAGAGGGGCTCCGGAGCGTCGGAATACCACCTAAACCAATATTTTGCCATTCCATGTGTGTTAGATTGTCTCATGGGTCTTGGGTGCCAAATATACCATCACTCTTTGTGTTGGGGCCTCACCGTCGTCGGATTCTCTCTTCCGGGTTCCAAGGCTGCTCACACCCCGAAACTCCCGGATCTGACGTAACGGGGGGAATCTTTACAAGGAGGTGGGCCCTACCATTGTCAAGGGTGTTCCTTGGGCCTAACATGACACAACCAAGAAACTAGTTCCACTTTGCTACCCCCTTCCGGCTCACGCAGAGCGGGCTGGACGCCAGTTCCGTCTTTTTCTACACCGGGGCTAGGGTATCTCCGGAGAGGGGCTCCGGAGCGTCGAAATCCCACCTAAACCAATGTTTTGCCATGCAATGTGTGTTAGAGTGTCTCATGGGTATTGGGTGCCAAAGATACCATCCCTCTTTGTGTTGGGGCCTCACCGACGTCGGATTCTCTCTTCCGGGTTCCAGGACTTCTCACACCCCAAAACTCCCGGATCTGACGTAACGGGGGGAATCTTGCAAGGAGGTGGGCCCTACCATTGTCAAGGGTGTTCCTTGGGCCTAACATGACACAACCAAGCAACTAGTTCCACTTTGCTACCCCCTTCCGGCTCACGCCGAGGGGCTGGACGCCAGTTTCGTTTTGTTCTACACCAGGGTTAGGTTATCTCCGGAGCGTCGAAATCCCACCTAAACCAATGTTTTGCCATGCCATGTTTGTTATAGTGTTTCATGGTTCTTGTGTGCGAAAGATACCATCACTCTTTGTGTTGGGGCCTCACCGACGTGGGATTCTATTTTTCTACGGCGGGGCTCGGGTTTCCTCCGGAGAGGGGCTCCGGAGCGTCTAAATCCCCACAACACAAGGAGTGATGGTACATTTGTCATATACGACCCTAATGACACTTGAACACACACCACTACGATTATTTTTGAATTTTACGACAAGATTGAAATTTCAAGGAGGCGGGATACACGACAGTGGATCTAAACATTCTAGGATACATGGACAAACCATTTGTCCCAGCCAATTTGTGGCTCAGGTCTAGTCATACTGCTGTTGGGACGCGTAGAGATAAACGAAAACTTTTCCTACGCGGTACTCCCAAGATCAAGCCGAGGTAGAAGGCCACGAGTATTACCACTAGACGCGCAGGTGCGGATTATCGGTGCAGCGCGTCGGGGCAGTGCAGTCCCACGATCCGGTCCGGCCGATCCAATCCCTCGAACGTCGAAGTGTTGAACGTACAGCACCTCTGCCGGTATCCACACGTACGAGGAGGAGCTCCGACGGCGAACTGCTAGGTCCGGTGCGGCGGCTGGACTGAGTGGGGCTAGGATTCCCAACGCATGGGAGAGTGGACTAACGTGCCCGCTGGGCAACCTGCGCCCCTCTTTATATAGCGTATGGTAATGGGCTGCACAACACTTGTGGCCCATTCCCTCCGTGAGTCCGACTCACAAAATCAGTCCATTTCCGGTTCGGGTCTAACCGAACCAATACTTTCTCCCGCTCTTAAGTGTGCGACCCTGCAGGCCCATGGCGACTTGGACACGATTTGAGTCCGACTCTCAATCGATCAATCGGTAGCGGCTCCTAGTAGAACGTGCCGACTCCCGAGTCCCATTGAGTGATGACGACATACCTTCAATGTGACATTCGTCTTAGTCCCTTTTGCCTCACGATATACCTTGTCGAACTATAGGCGATTTATCGTCATCCCTTAAATAGTTCAACTCTCTTCTCGATCCGTGATATGTGATTCATCTGACTAACTCTTTAGTCCATAGACACAGTTAACATTTAACGGAGTCGCGCATGGCCAACCGGAGGGGCAAAATCCCATCTTGATTATCCACATCACGCAGCTTGCTTCTCATTCGACCCAAACTCTGCCTTTATAGTTGCCTTGTCACAAAACAACGTTTGACAGAACCTAAGTCGGTGATCCACTACTCGGATTGTGCGACAAACTCAGGTCCAAGGATTACATTGATTGAGACATGCAAATGACGACTTGCTCGTTGCATCTCAATGTGGGTCAGTCCGACTTGCTAAACTCTTTAGCCAAGTCCGTGATCATTGGAATGGCATCACCATGCCCATGACAAGTGGAACCGTGTCATCAGCCAACTCTCACATTAGTCTAGGGTGTGTGTCCAGCACAACCTAAATGACCAAGGACAATCTAGTATGAACAACATGAATATATAGTTCCACAATCGAATCACATATTCAATGACATATATCAGATGTTCAAAACAAGGACAACTTAATAACTTTATGAATACAGTGGGAATTACATCATACATGATTGCCTCTAGGGCATATTCCCAACAACTCCTGCCTGGGCGTATAATACATGTACTCGTAGTCGGCAAAGTCGCCGCCGCCGTCGTCATCGCTGTCGTCAGATGGGGGCTGAAATGTCGATGGGGGAGCACGCCTGGACTGGAAATGCGGGTAGCGCAGGCGGGGGTTATCGCCGTCCCTAATGTAGTTCATGACGCTCTCGAGAGTCCGGCCGCGCCACCACAGCCGACGACCAGCCTCGTTGAAGTTCGAAGGAGCCGGGTCGTCCTCCTCGTACCTGGCGAGCACCCTCTCACGCCGATTGATGAAGAAGGCGTCCCAAGTTGGGCGGTAGTTGGGATCCCAACGGGGATTCATCCGCTGCTCCGGTGTCAGCTCGAAGTAGTAGTGGTTCGTGATGGCCGCCCGGCGCGCCACACCTTGAGGGACAGGAGGGACCGACACTCCTCCGGCGCTCAGCATCCACCCGGCGGGGACGCCGTACCCGGGAGGGCAGGGGTAGTTCGAGGCGCATAGCTCCTCCGCCTCCGAGTAGGTTATAGTGGGTATGGTGGAAGCCATGGGAGAGTGCTGGGTTGTAGATATGTGCTAACTTAGGTAGATGCATGTGTATATATATAGTGAGAAATGGAGGGAAGAATCACACGGATTGTGTGTTTTCTTCGAGATCTTCTGAGCCGTTGGATCTTTCAAGTGATTGTGAGCCGGTGGATCAAAGGTAGGCACACGGATTTTGTGTTTTTGTCACGTTTTCGCCGAGTGCCAAAGCACGGGACACTCGGCAAACCTCTAAACTAGGCGGGAGGAGTTGGCGCGAAGGGAAAAACATTCGAGGGCACATTTATATGCCGAGTACTTCTTTAGACACTCGGCAAAGTTTCGAAAATATTAGGCGGGAAGCGTTGGCGCGAAGGAGGCAAAATTTCACCGCCGAGTTTGCCGAGTGGTACACTAGGACACTCTGCAAACTTTCGAACGTAAGGGCGCGAAACGGACGAAACCTTTCGCGCGTGTTTTGTTTGCCGAGTGGGCGTTACAAAGACACTCGGCAAACCTACAACACCGTTTCGGCACGGTCGAATTGCACGGCCCGCCACGTAGCTCGCTCGTATGCCGAGTGTCCTATTTGTGCCGAGTGTATTTTGTGGAGTTGTCGTCGTCTATATTTACGCCGAGTGCCCGCGGCAGGGGACACTCGGCGTAAACGTGCTACGCCGACGTTTCCTGTTATGCCGAGTGCCTGATGCAGGGCATACTCGGCGTACGAGCTGTTTGCCGAGTGTGAATTTATGCCGAGTGTTTTTTGGCATGTTATCGGCGTACACCGTAGTATGCCGAGTGGCCCGTGCTTTGGCACCCGGCACAGACGGAGAGGCCCGTGCTTTGGTTCTGATTCAGAAGATTAAAGGCGAAGTGAAGGATTGTATTCTTGACGATGGTAAGCATCTTGCAAAAATTATCTCCTAGGGTTGGGTTTCTCCTAGCAGTACTTGTCAAATCTTTAATGTGAGGCCTTAACTATGGCAGATGGGACTCGACATGCAGCAAACAAACCCGATGGCTATAGGACTATGGGAGGTGAAATATGTGTACACCAGTTGAAGTAAACATTGGGATGGCACATATTAACACACTGCGGGAATATCAAAATCGGGAATCATGAAGCGTGATAGGGCAAAGACATGTCTAATTCTCAGTCATTTGATTTAGATGAACTTTGTGGAATTAACATCATGCCTCACGGTAAGTATCCGATTAGAGTATGTAAAAAAACAGCAATTATGTCCGTTATTAGTACAACTTTTAGTGCTACCCGTGTAGATAAATTAGAATATCATAAGATGTCCAACACTTACATGAAGTTATCGCAGATCAGCTGATTAGAGAGATTTCCTGCATGGCGTTTTCATTTAGTCGCTTGGTTTGAAACCTGCACGTCGCGGTTAGACTATGGTTTGCCCGGTTTATTCCGACATGCTAGCGCGTATGGTCCAGGGCATTCAGAGAACCGACGAAAGCTCCAATTCTAGTTGAAGTTTTTCACACTGCGCATGCCATTCTCATGACATGTTGGGAGATTTGGAAAGAAAGAAGAGCTAGGGTTTTTAACAACAGTTTTGGATTCTGCCGATGGTAAACATCTTATAAGATATATAATGTGAGGCCTAACTCGACATGCAGCAAGCAAACCTGGTGGACATAGGACTATAAGAGGTGAAATACACCATATGAAGTAAATGGAATGGCACATTAACGCATTGTAGGAACATGTGAATCGGGACCCACGAAGCGCGATAGGGAAAAGACCGTCTAATCCTCCATCATTTGGTTTCGATGAATTGTCTAGAATTTACATCGTCCCTCCCAGTAAGTCTCCAGTTATAGTATGTAATTATTAGTTGGAAGATGTAGGCATTTTTTTATGGATCATGCTGACGTATGCGGTTTCTTACCGACGCCGATCATGCTGATGGGATGTATGCGTATTTTAGCAGTGCTGATCGTGGCGATATACATGAATTTATTTAAAGATTGATGATAGGCTCGGGTTGCTGCAGTTTTATACTTGTCGATACTAAGCTTAGTTTGTTGCATTTTGTTACTGACAGATCAATGTTTGCCTCCATAAGGATATGAAAGTAGGCGTACGAACGGAATTCAACTTAATACTAATAAAGATGAGAACAAAGTAGTTAGGATTTGATTATATGATTGAGATGTAGATCCACCAAAAAAGATATATATTAATCTATACTGGAAGTGTCATCTATACAATAAGATTTCCATATTCGTGTCATGTACATATTTCTGTTCTAGGAGTGTCATTTATTAATGGATAGTAGTTAGATATATGTGTTTCTATTAGTGACATATATTAATGGGCACGTACATATTTCAACATAGTAATATATATATGACATTAAAATTATATATTTTAAAACTTTATGTCAAGATAATCTAATGATACTAATTTGGTGTCATAAATGCTATTACTTTTCTCGATAAAGTTAGTCAAAGTTTAACAAAACTGACCGACGAAAAAGGAAAAAGTATACTTTATCGTGAACGGAGGGAGTATGTGATTCTTGCACGGTATCATAGGCAAAAATAACTTGTTACATCAATCATATATAAGTATGAAGCCAAAATCTTTAAATACATGTTTACTTAGATACAAAACTTAACATATAATACATTAGGATGGTTGTATCTTATAATCGTCCACTATTTAGTCTACCCCGCTAAGAGATACGGAAGGCCTTATGTGTGATGTTCCTGTTTGTAAAAAAAATGGTCATCAAAATGAGCCCATTTTAACATTTTGTGGCATCTAACGCCAATGATTCCTCCGTTCACAATTATATTGTGTTCTAGGTTTAGTCAATGTCAAAATTTCTAATATTTTGACCAAATGTAAAGGAAACAAAACTAACATCTATAATATAAAATAGAATTAGAATCATCATAAAATATATTTGTATATTATATATTTAATATTATATCTATCGACATATTTTCGTATATTGTTGTTTGAAAATTTGAGATTTAAAAAAAAAATTCTGCAGAAAACCCAGAACGCCAAACTAATAAAAGCAGATGGAGTATTTTATGCCACATATATCTGTCAGAAGTATTATCTAATACTGCCTTTCACTGGTAGAAAAAAGGCCTTCGGTATGCCAGCATCAGTCCCCAAGCGTTGCGCACCGTGACCAATGAGTCTTTAGTCCCGGGTAGGGAGGAGACCCGCGACAGAAGGTCAGACGTCGCGGGTTGGGAAGCGCGTTGCGACGCGTGGCGGGAATTAATTCCGGTTGACATGGCCGCCCAGGACTATTGGTCCTTTATTCCCCGTTCCCGTGGCCAACCGGGACCAATGGCCCTTTATTCCCCGTGCCCGTGGCCAACCGGGACTAAACATCAAGCGTCTCGCCTCCCCCGCGGCGGTTTTTATTTCGCGAGCGAGGCAGAGGGCGCCATTCCACTGCTTTGCTCTCTGTTCTTCCTCTCGCTCTCTGTTCTTCCTCTCTCTCGCTCTCTTTCGATCCAAGCACACGCACGCAAAATGGCTGAATGGACGGAATACAATGGGAAGACACCATGCGGCAAGGATTTGGACGTGCTCTTCACCAACAACTGCGCGAGGCTGCCTGAAGCTCTCGGTCATTTGGCCGATCTCTATTTTGATGCTCCCGAAGAACACCGGTTCTTTGGTCTCGATCTGGAGTACACGGCGAATCAGAAGGATGTAGCCCTCATCCAGATATCGTTCAAGCATTCGGTGTTGATCTTCCAATGGTCAAGGTAAGCTATATATATATAGCACACGTGTACAATCTTGCATTCCATCTTCGAGTTTTTTTGTTGCATGTGAACAATACGTGTGTTGCAACATATCTAACACATATCCTATTTTTGTTGTTACAGTAGTTCGAGGCATTGCCCGGACCTTGTTGATTTTCTTGTCAACTCGGGATTTGACTTTTGTAGCGTGGACATCACGCAAGACCGTGTGAAGTTTATGCGCATCGGTATTATGATACCGGAAGATCACTACGTTGATCTTCAGTCTCTTATCCAGTTGACCGGGCCAAAGACCGGGATGGCTGTCATGGCAACCACCTTCATCCACCAGGCCTATGAAAGGATGAAGACTGATTTCCCCCGGCAGAATCACAACTATTGGGAGGAGACCCCATTGCGCCCGACGAACCTCAAGTATGCGGCCGTAGATGCATATGTCGCGTACGAGTTGTTCCGCATCTACTCGGCGGGGCCATAGATGATGTATGCATGCGTTCGATATCTATGCATGTGCATGTAATGGGTATCTAATTATTAGTAGTATATATATGTAATGGAGATATCTTTTGTGATCGACTCTCTATGTATAATATGTTAATTATGAAATGTGATCAACTCTATGTTTAATGTGTTATGTGTGATCGACTCTATTGTGTTATGTGTGATCGACTCTATGCATGTAATGAATATTGTTTGTATTATTGTTCTTTATTTTTGATATATTTTTTCATTTTAAGATTTTAAAATGAATTAGTATTATTTTTCTTCATTTTTTGATATATTATTTGTATTTTTAAGATTTTAAAATGAATTAGTATTATTGTTCTTAATTTTTGATATATATTTTGTATTTTAAGATTTTAAAATGAATTAGTATTATTGTTCTTCATTTTTGATATATTATTTGTATTTTTAAGATTTTAAAATGAATTAGTTCTATTTTTCTCAATTTTTGGATATATTATTGGTATTTTTAGAAATAATACAAATTAAAAGTGAATGTTTATTTATTTATTCAAAATTATTAATTACATCTTTACTTTTGTTTATTAAAAGATTTATTTGAAATTCAAACAATAAAGAAATATGGCTTCGGCCAACATGTTAATAAGATTGATATGATACAACTATCATATACATGCGTGAGAAACACTTGGATTCGGGACGGGATGGAACTCGGAAGTTAAGCGTGCTAGTGCTAGAGCAGTGGGAGGATGGGTGACCGAGCGGGAAGTTTGACCATGAGTAACTAATTGGACTAGAGATAATCTTAGTTAGACACTAAGCAAATAATACAAATTGTGAGAATAAAAGGGAGTGAAAAAAAGGGAGTGAAAAAAGGAGTGAAAAAAAGGGAGTGAAAAAAGGTGAGAAAAATAATTAGAAACCAAATGAATTAAAAAAATTACGAAATAAATCTAGTCCCGGTTCATGTGGCCAACCGGGACTAAATGTCCTCCGACCCCAGGCTCCGCCACCCGCCCACGTGGACAGGCCTTTACTCCCGGTCCGTAAGAGATGGGACTATAGGGGGGGGGCCTTTAGTCGCGCGTAGCTAGTCCCGGTTGCCCGGACGGGATTAATGGGCCTGGCGAACCGGGACTTACCGGTGCTTGGTATTTGGTTTGCGGTGAGTCTATGTTATCGTAACAGTTAACCCATCGTTGTCTGACATCATTCATTGTCGTGTCTGTACTTGGCCGCGAGCTGTACACAAGACACATATCTTTATGCATGCACACACCACGCGGGTCACATCTATCACTGCAGAATGTCGATGCTTTGGCCCATATGGATATGGGAACACCATCCGACATGATTTGACTTAATAATAACGAAATGACCATAGTAGTTAGCACTTCATTATATACTAATTTGATTGACATGTAGATCCACCAAAAAAAGACATTTATAAGTGGTATGGATTATAAGACGATACTTGTGGCCATACTGTAGATTAATTAATTAATCGCACAACTATATTGAAAGTGTCATCTAAATAATGGGATTTTCATATTCATGCCCGGCGCGTATTTCTATTTCTCGGAGTCGCATATATTTATGGGTGGTAGTTAGATATCTGAGTTTCTAGGAGTGACATATATTAACATACTTTTTCAAAATTTGTGGCCCGCACATATCTGTGTCCATGAATGTGTTGATTTTGTTCTTGGAGAGTGACTCTCTCTCTCTCTCTCTCTCTCTCTCTCTCACAGTCAACTAGTTTTATGTGCATGCTTCAGTGTGATGTTGTTGTCTGTACAAAATGTCATAAAGATCGCACAACTTTTAAATTTAGTACTCCATCTAATAAAAAATAAATTATGCTCTGGGTTTTGTCAAAGTTAAAACTTCCAAATTTAGATGAAGAACAAAGGTAAAATTACCAACATCTACAATACAAATTATTATTAGAATCATTACAAGATATGTTTTCATATTATACACATTTCATATTATAGATATTGATATATTTTTATATATAGGTGGTCAAAATTATATAAGTTTAACTTTGAAATACCTAGAACACCGATCTAATAAAATCGGAGGGAGTATTTTATTGCCTCATATATCCATTGAAAGTATTTTCTAATACGGCCCTTGATATTTTGTTTGAGTAAGGCTATGTTATCATGCCAGTTAACCCATCGTGGACTCATGTCATTGAATTTCATTTTTCTAACTGGACGCACGATGCTAATTTGACAGGATTTTTTGTTGTCTTGTCCTTCACTTTTGCAAATATTGGGCTCAGGCCGTGATACTGTCTCGCTATCTGTCGCACCTACCCACAATCATAGTTTAAAAAGCGGACGAGTAATCCAATTGGTGAGATTGTTGGTAACGTTTTTACCGATCAAGCCGCTGATATAAATTAATATATTTCTACTTATAAATTTTGTGAATAGAAAAATAATTATATATGGTAAATACTCCATGCTTAAAATTTGACATGATAATGAAAAAATTAAGTAGTCAACAAGAGCAACGCCTTGCATTTTGCGTACAACACAATCCACAAGAACATCGCAGCTCTGGTATTATGTACGTATAAAGCAATCTTAAGTTTATTTTTTCTCTTTTGAGATCAAGTAGCTAACCAATCTCAAGCTACTATGATGCGTTGGCCATTAGTTTGGTTGAAAAAACAGCAGAGCCATCCAAGATTAGTACAACTTTTAATGCTACCCATGTACATATCCAACACCTACATGAAGCGATCGCAGGCCAGCTGATTAGCGAGATTTCCTGCCTAGCGTTTGCAGTTAGTTGCTCGGTTCGAAACCTGCACGCAGAGAAATTTAACCGGCGGACCGGATGGCACGATTTAGTATAAAACCTGGCAGTTAAACTGTGATTTGCCCGGTTTATTCCAGCATGCTAGCGCCTACGGTCTAGTGCGCTTAGAAAACCGGCAGAAGCTCCACTTCCGGTTGAACGGGTGGTCCAGTCCGGTTTTTCATATTGTGCCCATCATTCTATAGGGCTCAGGATTGCCAACTTCATGATATATTAGGACATTTGGAACGAAACAAGCGTTAGGGTTTTAACAACAGTTTTCGATGCATGCAGTTCTGATTTAGAAGATTCAAGGAGAAGTGAAGGGTTGGATTTTGACCGATGGTAAGCATCTTGCGAAAATTATCTCCTATGCTTTTCTCCTAGCAGTAGTTACATCTTATCAAATTTTTAATGTGAGGCCTGAACTATTGCACGTAGGACTCGACAAGCAGCAAACAAACCTGATGGCCATAGGACTATAGGAGGTGAAGCATGAGTACACCAAATGTCGTAAACATTGGGATGACACATGAACAAATTGTAGGAACATACGAATAGGGACTCACGAAGCGCGATAGGGAAAGGCACGTCTAATCCTCCATCATTTGATTACATGAAATTTGTAGTATTAACGTCATGCCTCATAGTAAGCCTCCAATAATAGTATGTAAATATAAGTTGGCAACAGCCTTAACATTCGTTATCATGTGCATGTAGGCATTTTTTGATCGATCATGCCAATGTATGCGGTTTCTTACCGACGCCGATCGTCCGATGGATGGATGTGTTTTTTTTTACCGATGCTAATTGTGGCGATGTACCTGAGTTCTTTTACACCGATATAACCAATTTTTTTTAGGACTCGTTTGACCGATCAATGCTAAGCTCAGTTTGTTGCGTTTTGTTATTGATCGGTAGAATGCTTGGCCTCATATGGATATGGGGAGTAGGCGTACCGGCGGGATTCAACTTCTTACTAATGAAAATCTGAACAGAGTAGTTAGCACTTTATTATATCTTAATGTTATTGTCATGTAGATGCACCAAAAAAGACATATATTAATATGGCCTGGATTAATTAATGACACATCTGTATTGAAAGTGTCAGCTAAACAATAATTTTCCATATTTGTGTCCCTTATACATATTTCTGTTCTAGGAATGACACATAATAATGGGTAGTAGTTAGATATCTCTTTTTCTTGGAGTGACATATATTAATGGGCACGTCCATTCTGCCTTATGGTTGCTTCGTTCACAACTATATTCTGTTATGGTTTTAGTGAAAATCAGAATTTCTAAATTTTGACCAAGTATAAAGGAAAAGAACACCAACATCTACAATATAAAATATTATTAAAACCATCATAAAATATGATTTTCATATTATGTACACTTACTATTATAGATATCGAGAAATTTCGTATAGTTGTTTGAAATTTCGAAAGTATAGCTTTAGAAAACCTGGAACGCCAAACTAATAAAAACGGATAGAGTACTTTATTGCCAAATATATCCAATACTTCCCTTGGTATTTGGTTTTCCGTGAGGCTATGTTATCATAACGGTTAGCCCATCGTTGTCTCATGCCTATGCACGTACGCGCTACGCACCATGCGCGTCACATCTATCACTGCAGAATGTCCAAGCCAACGTGTGCTGCCTAAAGCAGGAGCGTTTAGATACCGTGAACCACACGTCCGAGTGCAACCTGGCCTTGTCGATCAAGCCTTGGAGTGTGAACGATACCGGGTCGAGTTAGGTGTGGCGTATTGCTGCTCTTCTCTGTTTTTCAGCAAGAACACGCTCTTGTATATTACCCTCTGCCTTCTTTAAAGAGTACTACCTCCGATCCATATTAATAGGCGGTAAAGTGGATGTATCTAGACATGTTTTATTGCTAGATACATCCACTTCACCACCTATTAATATGGATCAGAGGGAGTAACTAAATTCCAGTTTTTACCCCCTAATTTGTCATTTTTTACACTAATAATTACCCCATTTGGAAAAAAAATTCATTCCAATTACCTCATTTAATAAAACTTGTGCCAATTTTTACCCCTTCCAAAATGTTGTGAGCATTTTGATCGGCGGGTCCCAAAGTGTAAAGTATGTGTTATGTGTCAACTTGTTCTGTTATTATTCTACCAAAGAAGAAAATCAAATGGTTAACTACTTTGCTGTACAAAAAAGAATATCACCACTGCATACGCTAGCTCCGTCACAAATTTCAGACATGCAGTCTATGCAAGGGACACTAAGAGTACCTATAGAATGAACATAGATGAGCACCCGAGAGACGGGTACGGTAACCTTTCCACGCCACCAACCGGAGAGGATGCGACGAGGGTGATAGTAAATCAATAGATGAGGACAAGTATTAGAAGGATATAATCGCCTAAATGGGGTAAGAAGTGGCACAAATTCCGCACAATGCGGTAAGATGGTGAAATTTCTTTTAAATGGGGTAATTATTGTCAAATGTCAAAGTAGGTGGTGAAAACTATTCTCGAGGTTCTGAATTTTTCTGCTAAATTTTGGGTGCCAGTTCTCATAAACCGAATTACCCGTCCCGAATTTTACGGGTAACCCAAACGCCCAGCCTGAGTTTGGATGGCTGGTAGAGCCGTCGGCTTGTTTGGTGTGTGGTCTCGAGTCCAGAGCCTATGTGACAGATGGACCGGTTCTAACCCGGTTTTACGTAATTAACAGGATAACTCTCTTCTTAATCAAAGGAACAGGCAAACCTTTTTCTCGGTTTCGAAAAAGAGCATGGTTTGGAGTGAAATTGGGTGGCGTTGGATATTTGTAGCAGAAGCTGGCTTGTCAGTACGTACTGGGCTATATATACAGAGGAGTCGCACACACACTAGGTATTAATTATAAGCACACCATTGGAAAGACACCTCCAAGCCCATAGGCATCTGCTGCCAAAAGTAGAAGAAGGTTTTGTAGGCAACGTCCTTGGGTAATGGGGAGCATAACACCTCCTGCGACGCTGTCACCTCTTAACGCCGAAACACTCGTAGCAGAGTCTCGCGCCGTGATCGACTTCCTGGACGGCTACTACCGCAATGTGGAGAGTTACCCTGTCCGCTCCGACGCCAAGCCAGGGTTCCTCCGCACGCTTCTACCCGACGCGCCGCCGGAACATGGCGTTCCGGTGGACGCAATACTGGAGGACGTAGAGCGACACATCGTCCCTGGACTGACACACTGGCAGAGCCCAAACTTCTTCGCCTACTACCCGATGAACGCGAGCGCCGCCGGGTTCGCGGGCGGGATGCTCTCCACCGGCCTCAACGTCCTGCCGTTCATGTGGACAGCCTCACCGGCGGCAGCCGAGCTCGAGGGTGTCGTGGTGGACTGGATGTGCAAGCTGGTGGGCCTCCCGGACCGTTTCCTCTTCTCCGGCGGCGGCGGGGGCGTGCTCCACGGGAGCACCTGCGAGGCCGTGGTATGCACGCTCGCGGCCGCACGAGACCGCGTGTTGAGGAGGCTCGGGCATGAAGCCATCCTGAGGCTGGTGGTGTACGCCTCGGACCAGAGCCACTGCACCTTCCAAAAGGGTGCCAGGATCGTAGGCATTCCACCATCCAACTTCCGAGTCCTCCCGACGTCGGCGGCATCGGGCTATGGCCTCACGGCGGACAGCGTCCGGGAAGCGGTGGAGGCCGACGTGGCCATCGGGCTGGTGCTGTTGTACTTGTGCGCCACCGTGGGCACGACAGGGGTGGGCGCGGTGGACCCGGTGCGGCAGCTCGGGGAAGTGGCGCGACGGTACGGGATGTGGCTGCACGTGGACGCCGCGTACGGTGGCAGCGCCATGATCTGCCCGGAGTTCCAGGACTGCATCGACGGCGCGGAGCTGGTGGATTCGGTGAGCATGAACCCGCACAAGTGGTTCCTCACCAATATGGACTGCTGCTGCACGTGGGTGGCCAGCCCGGCCGCGCTCACCTCCGCGCTGTCGACCAACCCGGAGTACCTCAACACCATCGGCGCAGCCGATGCAGATCAGGCGGTGGTGGACTACAAGGACTGGCAGATCGCGACGACGCGCCCTTTCCGCGCCATGAAGCTGTGGGTGGTCTTGCGCCGCTACGGGGCGGCGTTCATGCGGGCGTACATACGGAGCCACGTCGAAATGGCCAAGTGGTTCGAGCGGGCAGTGATGGCCGACGAGCGATTCGAGGTCGTCACGCCGAGGAGATTCGCCCTCGTCACCTTCCGCCTCCGCCCACGGTACGGCGACCGTGACCACGCCGTGGATGACCTTAACCGCAAGCTCCTCGCCGCGGTGAACGCCAGTGGGCGGGCGTACATGACACACTTCGTGGTGGACGACAAGTTCCTTATCCGTATGGCCGTCGGCGGAGCCATGACGCAGATGTCCCACGTCCGGAACGCGTGGGAGCTCATCCAGGAGAAAGCCAAGGAAGTACTAGCCCCACTTCCACTCCACCCCACTCCGGCAGCGGCGCCCGGAATATAATAAGTTGCATCCTCTTATACTGTTTCTTACTATATTTATACGGTTTGTTATGAAAAAAGATGGAATTATATATAACTGTCACAAATGTTCTGCTAAATAATACTCCCTCCGTTCCTAAATATAAAATGTTTTAGCCATTTTTTATATACACACATGTGTATGTGAATCTAGACAATTTTATTGCACATGTTCACTCATATTAGCATGTATCTAGACAACATGAGCAATATCTACAACATCTTATATTTAGGAACAGAGCGAGTATATCACATGCATGTAAATTATTTTTGAAAGAAATGTCAAATGATTATTGTAATATTTGCTTGGTTTCTTAGGGACATTTTCTAGGGATGAACGGAATGGAACCGATGGATGGAGTCAAAGGATTTCTTAGGGACATTTGCTGGACTAAAGATGGCTCCTCCTCCTCGATGGTACTATTGGCCCCACTTATCGGTGGACACGAGGCTTGAGGCTCGGCTCGGGCGTGACAAGTCTTGGCTCGGAGGTCGAACAAGCCAAGGCTAAGCCTTCCTACCAAGTCGACAAGCCGGCTCGGTGAATCTCGCAAGACGGTTCAAAGTCTCAAATAAATTTAAAAATTTCACATGACCTTTGCTAAAAATGTAATAATTTGAAAATGAATTAAAGGAGAGAAGGAAAAGCCAAGAAAATAAGGAAGAAGATAGGAAGCGTGGCGGGAATGGTAGTGAACTTAGCGAGATCTGAGGAAGCCTATAGATGAATTCGACAACAACGAGCAGGAATCTGGCGGTATGCCGACAGCGTGATACCGTCGCCATATGCACAAAAGCCGGCGCCATATGGCTATGCCAACGACAATACCCTATGCGCACGGAAAAAGCCATCGCCAACTTTCTATTCGCCATTCCTCGGAAATACCGTCGGCATAGAAAAGCCGTCGGCAGTTGAAGCTACGCCGACGACCTTCGCACCCACGTGGCATACTCTGGTGGCTCAGTGAGAGATCTATGCCGATGGCCTTACGCGTCACGTGGAAGCTCCTGGTGCCTCCCGAGAGCTACCTATACCGACGGCCAAAATAGGCTATGCTGACGCCCTTTGCCCTCGACGTAACTATCTAGCTATGCCGATAGCCAAAATAAACTATACCGACAGCAAATGTCGTCGGCATACGAGCTAAACATAAACAAAAAAAACGCCAAAAGGCGCAGTTTATAGCCAAATAATAAAAGCAAATCACTTGTGTGTCAGAAGACAATTAGATGACTAACATTGCAAACATTATTCTATATAAGAGAGCGTCGCCTGCCCCATGGCGGCCAGGTTGCGCGCAAAGCATGTCCCTAATTCCATGTCTCCACGGCTGTCCGTGTAGGTGCCCCAACCGGCCCCATACGATGACCACCACAAGGCTCCTGCGCCGACGCCCAAGGCTTCCACCGCGCAATCCCCTCCCTTGATTCGCCTCTAGCTCGGCTGGGTTGTACGGTACCCCCCATGGGTTGTGTCAATTCCTATGTTATACATCGAGCACCATCAGGCCCACACTCTTCACAACAATGTCAAGCACAAGAATGAGATGCTCCGGATTTAGACTAATGAAGAGTGTCCCTAACTACCGTTCCTTGTTTGATGGAGTATTTAGCATAAAACCACCACATTACAGCAAAATGTTCGAAAAACCACCACTTTAGTGTGAGATCGCAAAAAACCACCACTTCAGTACTAAGTTGTTTCAAATTGCAGCAAATCGAGAACTAATCTTGAATTGACACGGTTCTGACAGGTAGGGCCCATCGCTTAGCCTAAAAAAAAAAACGTTTGTGCTGCCGTGTGCGCACGCTGCCGTGCGTCCGGTCGCCGTTGTGCCGCCGCCGTGCGTGCGCGCGTGTGCGTGCTGGCTGGCCGGCCGTGCGTGCGTGCGCGTGTGTGCTGGCTGGCTGGCCGTGCGTGCGTGCTGGCTGGCTGGCCGTGCGCGCGTGTGCATGCGTGCTAGCTGGTCGTCGTGCGTGCGTGCCGTGCGTGCTGCGCGGCCGCCGCCGCCGCGCGTGCGTGCTGGCCGGAGCCGTGTACCGCCGCGCGTGCGTGCGTGCTGGCCGGCGCCGTGTGCCGCCGCCGCGCGTGCGTGCGTGCGTGCTGGCCGTCGCCGTGCGCGTACTAGGTGTTTGATAAAATGCCTAAAAGGGGAAGATGATGACAGGTGGGACCCATTGCTCAGTTTGCATATCAATTCGTGATCAATCCGTGTTTAGTGCGATTTGAAACAACTTAGTAATAAAGTGGTGGTTTTTTGCAATCTCACACTAAAGTGGTAGTTTTCCGAACATTTTGCTGTAATGTGGTGGTTTTATGCTAAATACTCTTGTTTGATGCCTTCACATTCTAGGTCACTGTGGCCGGAAAGTGAATCTTAGTTTCTTTCTTACATTTTACAATGTTTCTGCTGTTTTTTATGAATGTAGCCACAGTTTTGCTGCCAGACAATTGGCTAGGAATACAATATGTGTGGAAGATGTTCCAATTTGTAAGGATTTGTTTGGTATATCATTGTTGATTCTTTCAGTAATTAACCTCTTATGATGGTGATGTTTTCACTTGCCTTGGGTTAAGGGCGCATATTTTATTTCAGCAAATTTGCACCTCTATTCTGCGTCTGAATACGTCTGAATCTTCCTAACAAATTCAGCTGGTTTTCAGGTTTGGTCGCGACCAGAAGAGGATCGATGAGCACGTCCGCACTAAGACCGATGTGCAAGCAACCTAAATCCAGACTTGGTCTCTTGATGATTACTTTGGGTTTGTATGGACAAGTGCAATGTTTGTAAGGCAGTTGACTGTAATGCTTAATCGCTCACTGTGTTGGGAGTTGTAACTGTGCACAGCCATGCTCAAAAGTACTTCGCCAAGGTCGAGAGGCTCAGGCACGCCGTTGGGCTACCGCCATAGTACCTAAGTCATAGGCTCGATGTGTCACAGCCGCCCCATAGCTCGCTTGTGGGAGCTTCGGTTGCGATGACATGTACTGCACGGGAACCTGCCATGCTGTGCAACCAGTGTCATTCAAAGTCCTACTTGGTGGAACTATCCGGGAGTCCTTCTCGCGTGCAATGGCAAGCGACTCTGTCTCTTCTATCCACTTGGTTAGTGTTCTGAATCTATAAAAATCCACAACATCAGTTTCATAACTTTTTTTGGTTAGTGATCTAACATGTAGATGTTGGACTGTGTTATGAATGTTGTTCGGACATGCGGATGTTGGACGACCGGCAGGCATTTGAGCGCGGGTGAACCATGGAGGTGCAGGGTGTCGGGCTGAACCAGTTGCTGCAACACATGCATGTAACTGCTCCCGTCTTTTCCTTTCTACACACTGAAACTTCCATTCGAAATACCATGGAAATAACTCAGCATTTTTACTTCATTCACGTGATAGTTCATACATGGAGTCTCCCAGCTTCAACAACATGGATTGGGCTAACAATGACAAAACAAGTGAACCATCACCAAGCGAGGACTCGCAGGATGAGCTGATCCCACTTTAGTTGTCTCCAGGTAAGTAATAATCTTCGTTCGAGCTCTTTTACGGTGATTGGGACGGAACCACGGGTACCCTCCGGTTCCGTCGAGTATGTTTTTTTCGGACCGTCGATTATCACTTGATTTTTTCTAACCGTTCATTAAAAAACTAGATGAATTCTACCTTTTTTTTACAGTGAGGAGATCGTCGAATAGATCAGTAGATCATTTCTATTCCTATCTTTTTTTTCAAGGGTATGCAATTGCATACCTGATTTTTATAGAAGAGAGAGTTAACATACAAGAGTTCACAATAGCTATCGTTGCTCTCAACGATGCTATCGCACACACTCCACACAACTCCACCCTAAAATAACTACTCGCGAAGGATAACTCCAACTCTAGCTCCCGCCTCGATCTAGCGGCTCAACTCCTCCAGGATCCTCGCTGCCAGTGTCTCCTCATTACAAAACTGGTTGACATTGCCGAACACTCTTGCATTGCGTTGTTTCCAAACACTAGTGGAAACAGGGCCTTTTGTCCCGGGTCGTAAGGGCCAGTTGTCCCGGTTGTGCAACCGGGATGGGCTGGCCGGGACAAATGGCTCGTCCCATTGGTCCCGGTTGTGCCAGGACCCGGGATGGTAAGGATAGTCCACGTGGCGAACCTTGGCCAGGGAGTTCGTCCCGGTTCGTTCAAGGGACCGGGATGGATACTTTTTTGACAAAAATATATATATTATCGTTCAATTTCCGCGTCCAGGCCCACGTCTTTTGGGCTCCTGTCTCCCAATCCCAAGCCGGCCTCTCCTTCCCCAACCGCGTCCAGGCCCACGTCTTTTATTAAGCCCACTGGTCACATTTTTTGTCAAAAGGGCCCACTGGCCCGCGTCTTTTATTATGGTCAGTCAACGGTTCGAAGGGCCCACTGGCCAGCGTCTTTTATTATGGTCAGTCAACGGTTCGAAGGGGCCACTGGCCAGCGGCCGTTGGCTGGCTCGCCTGGTCCCTTAAATTAAGACCACAGGACGGTCAAAGGGCCACTGTCGCCTCGTCTTCCCGCCCCGCCTCGGCTTCCCGCGCCCCCCACTTCCCCACGCGCGCGTGCCACAGCTGCAACCGCCGCCCACGCCTCGGCTCCTGCCCGCATTCATGGCCCCCTGCAACCGCCGCCACGTTCAGGCCGCCGGTTGGCATGCCAGCCCACCCCGGGTCCTTTTTAAAGGCCCCCCGCCGCCCGTACAACCCATCCACCCCGGCCGCGCCCAAGGCAGAGCAACCATAGCCACCATGTCCCGCTGGTTCGGCAGCGGCTCCGGCAAGCGCCCCAGGAACGACCACGAAGGCTCCTCGAGCGGCGCCGGCCGCGTCCCACCACCGCCGACGGAGGCCTTCGGCTACGGCCCTGGAGGTGTCCGCCTCGGCGGGGCGCCGCGCGTCCCCGCGCCACCTCCCGGACGGCTGGCACCTGAACCCCCAGCGGATCCCTGTGCCTCCGCTCCCGACCGGCCAGGCGCTGCTCGAGGAGATCGACCGCCGGCGCGCGTTCCTGCCGGCCCACGTCCGCAGGGAGCGCGCGTACGCGCGCAGCTCCCCTACTGGGCCGCTTGGCTCGAGCAGGAGCACGAGCAGCGCCGGCGCTCCTTCATCCCCGCCCCCCACGAGGTGGACGTCGCGGACTACCCGCCGCCACCGCCCGGCCGGGAGAGGGAGCTGTGGCTCCTCGAGGACATCCCGGAGGACTTCTCCGGGGAGGAGTACCCCGTGCTCCGGGCCGCCATGGAGGAGGCCTGCGAGGCCTCCCGCCGCTCACTCGTCGAGGACGAAATCAAGCGGTGGGAGCGGGTCGTGGCCGCCGCCGCCGCCGACGCCGCCGCCATGCCGCCGCCGCCGCCCCCTAACGAGCCTACCCCCTGGTGGCAGCAGATGTACGCCGACTGGGAGGCGTCCGAGGACAAACCACCGCCGCAGCCGCTCCCCCCAGGCCTGGAGTACGGCATGTCCTGGGCCTGGACCGGCGGCGCTTGGGCGCCGGAGCAGGAGGAGCTGCCCCCACCACCACCGCCGCAGGAGGCGCTGCCCCCGCCACCGATGTACGCGCCTCCGATGCCCCCGATGCCTCCACCCCCGGCGAGCCCGGCCCAGCCGCCTGCCCACCTCTGGCAGCCGCCCCCCTACCAGTGCATCTCCTCCGACGAGGAGGACGACTAGATCTGTGCGCCCCCCAGACTAAGCTACCCCCCCCCCCAAGAAAACGGCCGGCCGCCTGTGGCCGCGCCGCCGCCCCCTTTAATTATGCAAGTCCGGCCGGCCGCCTGTGGCCGCGCCGCCCCTACCTATGTAAGCGAGGCCCTGGCCCCCCCTTTTTTAATATAAAGTTGTGTGCCCAAGCCTACCGTGTCCCTAGCCCATCCCCGCCGGCGATCCGCCGGCTGGATCTGTCTACTCGTTCCCGCCGCCGGCAGGGCTTCGCCGAGCCATGTCCACTCGTACCCGCCGCCTGGGGTGTTCGTTCGGCCTGGAGAGAGGGCCGCGATTTTTATACACCTGGGCCTCTAGTCCCGGCCCGTGCCACCAACCGGGACTAGAGCCCCTTTGGTCCCGGTTGGTACCACGGCCCGGGACCAAAAACTAATTTCGAATTTCGGTGCACCCCTGCGCGCCCGAAATTTTTTAGCGCCAAAATTTGAAAAGGGTTAAGTTTGCACATTAACAACTTCTATATACTTTCAAATTTGACAAAAATTCCAACATGAAAAATGCTAGAATTTGCAAAACTATTAATTATTTTTTCATTTGTATATAATTTGAATATAAAAATGTTACAATTTTTGATTTCTCTCGTGATCTTCCGAGTTAGTCCAGAGCATACAAGGCATCCCGGGTGATTTATATAAAGTTCGACAAAGCGAGTTGTACCTTATTGACACGGTGAATTTGAGATCTTCGTCTACAACAGAAAAACCATAGTTTTCCTTCGAAGGTTTACTCTGCGCATCCACACGTATTTTCCCTTTATCCCGACCCCCGCTTGAAAACATAGTAACTTCCGTGTACGCGGCAAGCCGCAGCGGGAGCATCAGACTTGTTGTAGATGACTTAACGGCTTTCAAGATTCTAGAATAGTTGTAGAATAAAGCAGGTTGCTCGCCCTCCAGACCCCCAATCACAAAGTCAAAGCGACCATATCTAGCAATAAATGATGCAATTCTATCATTAGTGAGAGACTTCACGTCGGCAATCTCAATTAAAGTGCCAGTTTGTGTCTGATCCCACCAACCCCTCAGAATCCTCCTATTAACTTCACCTATCTTAACTGAAATCACTGTCTTCATGTGGATGCCAAGCCTGTGCAAAGCTATCTCTCCTCCTCCAATACCGGAGAATAAGGACACCACATTAACACCATTGGGAAACATGTTTTTCAACACCGACAAGTGGCAACCCACAGTATCAATTTGGAATGAATTGCCAAGAGATTTGTACCTCTCTCTCTTGGCGACTCCCCTTGTGTGGTTTCTTGGGAGACCGAGTAAAAATTCCATCTCATCTGGCTCTAGAGGGGAAACCTTGTTCTTTCCAACCCAAACAAGGTTCCATCTTCTGCACTCGTCCATAACATACCTCTGAACAGTTAGAGGTGGTGGATTACTTGAGCCTGCAAGAGTACGTTCGATCTGTTTTATCAGAATTGGACTTGCCACACGGGTTTGCAAGCAATCGAGCTGCTTTCTAGGATCCCAGGAAGGCCACCAGTTCTCATAATGAGGGAATGCCTCAAATATGGTCTTTGGAGCGAGAGGAAGGAGACGTGACCTATTCTCAATTGGCAAATTATGGATGTAGCCTCTTTCTTGAGCAGCTGCACAGAAGTGCTTAGAATCCACAAACTCCGGCTCTATGTCATACAAATTTCTGGAAATTTCCACCCATACACTTTTTGGAGCTAGGGCCTCATTTTCATAGTAGAACTAGGGTGGCTTGTTCATCCTCTAGAGTCGATGTCAGTACTGGCTGCTTGTCCATCCTCTAGAGTCTGCTCTGCTCTGCTCTACTTCTCCTTGCGGCTCAGGTTGGTATCGGTCCATGTTTGCGTATGCTTTGTGAACTTATGGTTTGATCTGAGAATTTCAAAATTTTGATTTGATAATCTTTTGGCCGGAAGCACCTAGAAATATCTTTTAAACCTTGTTTCTCTCCATATGCTATTTGTACTTCTCATCATCTCTAATGTTTCTCTACCTGATTCTACTTCTCCTCTGCCTAGTTTACAGATGTTTGCTCTTTTCTAGTAGATGTTTCTACACTGTAAAATGGGCATGTCCTGCGAAACCTTTGCCTTGATCGTCCAAGATGTCCCAGTAGTGGTGATCAGCGCCTTGTCTGCATGTTTCGCAGGACATGCCCATTTTACAGTGTAGAAACATCTACAGAAAAGAGCAAACATCTGTAAACTAGGCAGAGGAGAAGTAGAATCAGGTAGAGAAACATTAGAGCCGATGAGAAGTACAAATAGCATATGGAGAGAAACAAGGTTTAAAAGATATTGCTAGGTGCTTCCGGCCAAAAGATTATCAAATCAAAGTTTTGAAATTCTCAAATCAAACCATAAGTTCACAAAGCATACGCAAACATGGACCGTTACCAACCTAAGCCGCAAGGAGCAGTAGAGCAGAGCAGAGCAGACTCTAGAGGATGAACAAGCAGCCAGGACTGACGTTGACAGATATATATCCGAGCGGTGGACAGTCCCTGGCCAAGCAGAAGCAACTGCATCCCCTATCGATGTAAAGCAGTCAGTCAAAACTTTTTTGGGTTGTTTATGGTGGTTAACTCCAATGAATAACAATAGAGGCCTGCCATAATCACTTGTTCTATACCGTGTGTCAACACATACTACATCTCGAAAGTAGTTATAATCCTGCAATATCTGTCAGGATGGTATCTGTACTATCACTTCGAAATGTTCCTGCAATATCTGCCTACAGTTATCTCATACTCGGATATGGGTCATAGTTGTCAGCTTTTTACCGGTCAATACAAAATACTGATCAAACAGAACTATATGATCATGTATTCCACGCTTATTATTACACATCACCAACATACGGAGGAGAGAGAAACAGAAAAGTGGGTGGATGTGTGCCGCTGGTTGGAATAATAATGAAGTCAGACTGGTCATAGTTGTCAAGCACTCAATGCTTGCCAGCTTTTGACCGATCAATACAAATTATTGGTCAAACTTGCACCTACTCCATTCATAATCACATAATATGTATAAATATCATTTTGGCTAACAAAATCTCGTTCATACTACGTTATAAGAACTATGATCATGTATTCCACGTTTATTATTACACATCACCAACAACATCCCTATCTAGTCTTCTGAATTTTCTTCGTGTCCCTTGATTATGATCGCTTCGGCCGTAACCATGGAGCATCTTCATTATTTAATGGGATGGTGGGGTCAGCTTTCACTGTGAAGGGTGGAATTTCAACAAACTTCTTATAATCTTCTGACATGTCTGTCGTGTCCTCGATTCCCACGATGTTTCTTTTCCCTGAGAGAACTATGTGACGCTTCGGCTCATCGTATGATGAAATTGTTCCCTTATTTTTTCTTTTCTTCGGCCTGGAATACATGTCCTTCACATAGAAGACCTGAGCCACATCATTGGCTAGAACGAATGGTTCGTCATTGTAACCAATATTGTGGAGATCCACTGTTGTCATTCCATAAAGAGGGTCTACCTTTACCCCTTCTCCATTCAGGTTGACCCATTTGCACTTGAACAAAGGGACCTTAAAAGAAGGTCCATAGTCAAGTTCCCATATCTCCTCTATGTAACCATAGTATGTGTCATTTTTTCCATTCTCGTTTGTTGTATCAAAGCGGACACCACTGTTTTGGTTGGTGCTCTTCTTATCTTGGGAGCTCGTGTAAAATGTATTCCCATTTATCTCGTACCCTTGAAAACTCCCAATAGTCGAAGATGGTGACCCTGCCAACATGTACAGCTGATCTTCAACAGTGGTGTCATTTATAAGATGTGTTTGCAACCAACTTCCGAAAGTCTCCATGTGTTCGCGTTTAATCCATGAGTCATCCTTCCCCGGGTTTGCAGACCGTACAATATTCTTGTGTTCCTCGACATACGTAGCCATGAACATAGAATTTTGTAGAACTGTGTAGTGTGCTTTGGTCAAAGAATGCCCGTCCCTAGGTATCATTGTTTTCTTTCCCAGCGTTCCTTTTCCCCTCAGTCTCCCCTCATGCCGCGATTCAGGAACACCAATTGTCTTAAGGTCAGGAATAAAGTCAACACAGAACCCAATGACCTCCTCTGTTCCATAGCCCTTCGAGATGCTTCCTTCTGGCCTAGCACGGTTATGAACATATTTCTTCAAGACTCCCATGAACCTCTCAAAGGGGAACATATTGTGTAGAAATACCGGACCGAGAATATGAATCTCTTCACATAGGTGAACAAGGAGATGAGTCATAATGTTGAAGAAGGATGGTGGGAACACCAACTCAAAACTAACAAGACACTGGACCACATCCCTTTGTAATCTTGTCAGAATTTCTGGATCGATTACCTTCTGAGATATTGCGTTCATGAATGCAAATAGCTTCACAATGGGTACTCGAACATTTTCCGGTAGAAGCCCCCTCAATGCAATCGGAAGCAACTGCGTCATAATCACGTGGCAGTCATGAGACTTCAGGTTTTGGAATTTTTTCTCTGCCATGTTTATTATCCCCTTTATATTCGACGAGAAGCCAGACGGAACCTTGATACTGTAAAGGACTTCAAAGAATATTTCCTTCTCTGCTTTAGTAAGAGCGTAGCTGCTTAAGGAATGGCGCCCTGTATCTGTGTGCTTGTTGCTTGGGTCTTTCATACGTTGCTGGTCCTCCCGTGCTTCAGGCGTATCTTTTGACTTCCCATACACGCCCAGGAAGCATAGCAGATTGACACAGAGATTCTTTGTCACGTGCATCACGTCGATCGAAGACCGGACCTCTAAAACTTTCCAATAGGGTAGCTCCCAAAATATAGATTTCTTCTTCCACATGGGTGCCCGCTTATCAGGGCCGTACGGAACTGGTTGGCTGCCAGCAGCCTTACCAAAGATTACTTCTAGGTCCTTGACCATATCGAATATATCATTACCACTACGGAGCTCAGGCTTCTTTCGGTTATCTGCCTCACCTCTGAAATGCTTCCCTCCTTTTTTCCTTAAGGGATGCTTGATCGGAAGAAATCTACGATGCCCCAGGTATACAACCTTTTACATTTATCCAAAAAAACACTGTCAGTCTTATCTAAACTGTGTGTGCATGCATTGTATCCCTTGTTTGTATGACCGGAAATGTTACTAAGAGCAGGCCAATCATTGATGGTCACGAAAAGCAACGCCCGTAGGTCAAATGGCTTTTGTTCGTTCTCATCCCACACACGTACACCTGGTTTGCCCCACAGTTCTAAGAGTTCCTCCACTAATGGCCTTAGATACACATCAATGTCGTTGCCAGGTTGCCTCGGGCCTTGGATGAGAACTGGCATCATAATGAACTTGCGCTTCATGCACAACCAAGGAGGAAGGTTGTACATACATAGAGTTACAGGCCAAGTGCTATGACTGGAGCTCTGCTCCCCAAAAGGATTAAAGCCATCTGTACTTAGACCAAACCATAAGTTTCTCGCCTCTCCTGCAAAGTCTGGAAAGTCTCTCTCGATCTTTCTCCACTGCGATCCATCGGCGGGGTGCCTCAACTTTCCATCTTTCTTACGGTCTTCTTTGTGCCATCGCAACAACCTAGCATGCTCTTTGTTTCTAAACAGACGTTTCAGACGTGGTATTATAGGAGCATACCACATCACCTTAGCAGGAACCCTCTTACGGGGGGGGGGGCTCGCCGTCAACATCACCAGGATCATCTGCTCTGATCTTATACCGCAGTACAGTGCATATCGGACATTCATCCAAATTCTCGTACTTCTCACCGCGGAAGAGGATGCAGTCATTAATGCGTGCATGTATCTTCTGCACATCTAATCCTAGAGGACAGAGAGCTTTCTTTGCTTCGTACGTACTCTCAGGCAATTCGTTATCCTTTGGAAATTTTGGCTTCATTAGTTGAAGTAAATTCTCAAATGCCTTGTTAGTCACACCGTTCTGTGCCTTCCATTTCAGCAACTCCAGTGTGGTACCGAGCTTTGTGCTACCATCTTCGCAATTTGGGTACAACAATTTTTTGTGATCCTGTAACATGTTGTCCAGTTTCAACCTCTCCAATTTGTTTTCACAGTCTTCCCTTGCATCAGCAATAACTCGGCCAAGATCATCAGCGGGCTCTTCTGATGCCTGTTCTTGATCACCTCCTTCTTCTGCATTCTCTTCCATTGCAGTATCGTCGTATTCAGGGAACAAAGGATCTTCTTCTTCTTCTTCATCGTCTTCCATCACAACACCTCTTTCTCCATGCTTGGTCCAGCAATTATAGCTGGGCATGAAACCTCTCCGAAGTAGATGGCCGTGAAGGATTCTTTCGGAAGAATGTTCTCTGACGTTCCGACAATCAACACATGGGCAACACATGAAGCCATTATCTTTGTTCGCCTGAGCTACAGCAAGAAATGCATTCGGGCCTGCCATATACTCGGAAGTGCGTCGGTCACCATACATCCATCGCTGCCGTGCATCCAGCTGCATCGTATAATTATGTTTATCAAAATACATTACAATAACATATTAATACAGAGATGACCACAGTACATCGACAAATAATTTTTTTTGTATGTATCAGTTACAGATGAAAAAGATAATTTGTTAACCTCGGTCGAAGATACCATTTTCAGTGAGCTTCTGTGCGTCTCGGGAATTTCGTCGAACACCTCGTGTGCATAGTAAAAAAAACACACTAACACCACACTCTCTGACACCTCCAAGCAAAAAAAAAGATGGAAGGAGGGGGGGCTGGGGCAGTATATATAGGGGAAGGGGGCATTGGTCCCGGTTCGTGGACTGAACCGGGACAATAGCTCATGCGCGTGCCACGTGGCCTGTGGCTAGGCATTGGTCCCGGTCCGTGGCAAGAGCCGGGACAGATATGCCCCCCACGAACCGGGACCAATGCGCCCAGGCGATTCCTGTTGCCCCGTGCGCACGAACCGGGACCAATGCAGGGCATTTGTCCCGGATTTGGTTGCAACCGGGACAGCTGCCCCCCGGCCCCCTGGACGAGAGGGGTTGTTTCCACTAGTGAAAGCATCCACGCAACCAGAGTAACCAATGAATCCACAGACTTCCTCTGCTTGTCCTGGAGCCTACCACGGACGTCTAGCCACCAGTCCTCCAAAGTAACCGTCACTGTGGGCATGGGAAGATGAATCCTCAACTGATAGGCACACCTCCACCAAACTTGCCTCGCAAACACACATTGCACTAGAATATAGTGAGTGGTCTCCATCTCCTGCAGACACAACTTACACATGTCCGGATGGTCCTGCAGTTCGTGTCTAACCCTCCTGTCTGAAGTCCAGATTCTGTACTGTAGTGCGAGCCACATAAAAATCTTGCACTTGGCCGGCGCCCAACACTTCCACACTCCTTTGGCAAGTGGGAATCTGATTTTCCCCTGCATTAAAGCCTTATACGTGGCACTTGCCGAGTAGCTACCATTTGCAGCCATAGGCCAAGAAAACTGGTCCTCTATTGACTCATCTATCGGGACCCCTCATATGGCAATCCAAAGCCTAACACGTTGTGCTGCCAGCTCTGTCGTCCAGGTCGTTCTGACATCCGAGATCCAACGGTTGTCAGCCAACGCCTCCTTCGCCGTCCTTTTGTTTGCCGTTCTCGCATTTACAGCTGCTCGAAGTTGAGGGGCAATCTCCTGGACTGCAACCCCTCCGATCCATCTATCCTTCCACAATAGCGTTTTTCTGCCATCTGCAATACTAATCCGGACTAAGCTGTTGAAGACCTCTGCAGCAATTGTATATTTGAGCATGGGCAATCCATTCCAGGGCCTAGAATCGTCAGTCCTTCTCAACCACTCCCATCTAACTCTCAGGGCTAAGCCTTGTGTTTCCAGGTTCTTTATCCCCACGCCTCCGAAGCAGTATGGCTTGCACACGTTATCCCAAGCCACGAAACACTGACCCCCACGTGCATGTTCAGAACCTGACCAAAAGAACCCTCTCATCCATTTGTTTATCTCCTCCAGGAGCCAGCACGGGGCCTCTGCCACCAACAGCTGATGCACCGGTCTAGCGGCCACTACAGACTTAACCAGGGTGAGCCGTCCAGCTCTGGCAATCAAACCATGTTGCCAAGCTGGCACACACCTCAACACCTGGTCCAACAAAGGTCGCCATTCATTTTTAGTTAAAGGTCGCAGGGCCAGCTGGAGACCCAAGTATCTGATTTGGAATTTGGTGATTGTGCATCCCAACTCCCGTGCTACCAGAACCTCATCCACCTCCTCTCCTCGGATTAGAGTTGTCGATGTTATTGCATAATTTACTTTCAGTCCAGACGCCTCGCCAAACAGATCCAAGATTTGCTGGGCAGCAAGAAGTTCTGACTCTGTGGGCTTGACAAAAAGGACCACATCATCAGCATAGACAGATAGCCGTTGCAACGCCGTGCAACCTCCTAGTGGCAAAATTGATTGTTTGTATTCGTATCACCTAGAGCTTTCGTATCCCTCGCCTGCGGTGTTCCTCAGCGCCGCCACCATCCATCCGCTGCCCTTCGTTCGCCGTGGACATTTAGGGTAGTAGCCGCCGCCTCTGCAGCCGATCTAACCAAGATCTTGGACGCGTCGTGGAACCCGACTTGCTGGCCATCAAGGACGAGATCTGCAGGGATTGTCATCGCCGGGAAGGTAGGCACTGATTTTGGCCGATGATATTGACGAAGGAATGGATCTTAGACCCTGCGGGAAAGGACACCCCCGTCTCCGGCCCAAGGTTAAGGCACAAGAGGAGGAGCCCTTGGAGTATCGGAAGGCCCATGTGAAGCCCACCCGCAATACCTTGCGGGCTAAGTTAGAAAACCTGTAACCGACATAGGGTTAGAGTTCGAGTCCTCTCCGGGTAGGGTTTGAGACCTGGCCACCTATATAAGGGCAGGAGAGCCACCGGTAGAGGACCAAGCAACACCGCAACACCAAAGCCTTGAGCTCGAGATCATACTCTCGACTTGAGCCACCATCATTGTAACCGATCGACTCGATTAATATAGATCGACAGAGAAAGGAGTAAGGGTTTTACCTCTATGAGGGCCCCGAACCTGGGTAAATCTTGCCCCCTGTTTAGCCGACGATCGCCACCAGCGCTCATGGGTTCTCCTATTCGAAAACCTATGGGTTCACCCGAGGGATTTGTAGAGTCTGAGATTCGACAATTGGCGCCGTCTGTGGGAACGGCAGGCGCTGGATCACAGGCATCTTCGGCTTCATCGACAACCAATTCTCGTTGGAAACCCTCGACTACGGCTCCGAACAATCCTATACGGATCGGATCTGTCGTGGTCACCCCTCACTCGCCGGAATCACGCCCGGTATTCAACGATCTGGAGAGGAGCGTCACCTTGACGTTCGGGAGCTTGAAGTTCGTGACCAACGGGATGGAATCCTCCACTTCCCGGAAGAATCAGGATCTGAATCAGGAGCCGTCGACTCGCGCCTTCATCTGGAGAAAAGCGGCGAGTCCGTCCGCTTCAGTACCAACGACTACCATACCCTCTCGACAGAGGAACCTTCTCGAGTCCAAAGAGCTTTCCGATCTACGCCTAGGACGCACGAGCCACGACTAGCTCAAGTCTGCATGGCAGGATCGGAGCAACCCCCGGAGACGGAACATAGCGCAGCAGAACGCGCCATAATTGGCGTCTCGCGGGAAGCTTGGGATCGAGCCAAGGAGGCTATGCGAACGAGCAAGCCACCCGCAGCGGAATCGCCACACGAAGATATGGTCGCCTACCACTATCATCTGGTAAGAGCAGCCGCAACTATCAAGGATGCTCGGATAGATCTGGCCCGTCGAAGAAGAGCGGCGGATGAATCAAGTCAACGACGAGCTGAGCTGTCCCAAGCATCCTCGGTCGGTACCTGACCCGCGAGGAAGGGATACGCATCAACATCCAGGGATATCGAGTCCTTAGGCGGGACCAGCAGGTCGGTCGCGCCCTCCCTTATGCGAGTTGATGATGACGGGAACGTCTACCCGCAAACTCCTGCTGCCGCGGTCCTGGCTGCAGCAACTTACATGCAGATGAACCAGACGACGGAGAGCGACCCTCGGGTAGAGCAGTATAAACAAGTGCGCAAGGGGCTAGGACTGGCAGCCGCAAGGCTCGCCTCCTACGACCGCAGGAAGGCCGCGGAGCAGCTGGAGAAGGAGAAGGAGAAAGAAAAAGAGGCGTCCCGCAAGCGTAGGAGCACTTCGCCAAGAAGAGACAAGTCCCAAGCCGTGGTCGAGGAAAAGAAGCTCGACGCCGCGGCGACAGTCGAAGCAGCAGCGAGGACAGCCCGAGAGACAAAAACTCGCGACATCACAGCAGCGGCTCGCGAAAACGAAGCAAGGAGCCAAGGAAGGATACTGACCGCGACCAGCCAGGATACGACGCGCGATCGGACCTCGCACAAAATAGGGTGGACAAGGCAAGAGCAGCGCGATATCGCGAACGCTCTTCGTCCGGCTCTTCGGATGACGAAACCTGCGGTGCACTTTGCTTCGCCCGCAGCATCCGCGAAGCATACCTACCCAAAAGATTCAAGCTCAGCACGGAAGTAACAAAGTACGACGGCTCACTTGAGCCCTCTTCGTGGCTAAACGATTACCTCACGGCAGTAAAATGCCAACGTGGGAACAAGAACACGGCTATGCAGTACCTCAATCTACATCTCGTTGGCACGGCCCGTAGCTGGTTGGAAGCGAGGCCAAGATCCTGTTACGCATTGTGGGACGACCTACACCGCGACTTCTGCAAAAACTTCCAGTCGACCTACAAGAGACCAGCCACCATTGAAGAACTGCGAGCCTGCAAGCAGAATAGCGGCGAGTCCACCCGCGAGTATATCCAGCGATGGACCACGCTCAGGAACAACGCAGGAAACATCTCGGAAGAAGTAGCGGTTGAAGCCTTCGCAAAGGGCCCCCGACGAACTGCTTTCAGAGAGGAGCTAGGCAGAGCCGCACCCAAAACTATTGGGGAGCTGATGATCATAGCCGACAAATGGGCTAACGGAGAAGACGCAGTGCGCAATGAGAGAGCATCATCGCCCGCACCCGAGGAAGATCGCCATGACCGAAGAAAGAGAAGGAAATACTACGATCACGAGGATCGAGAGGAGATGGTAGCGGCGGAATTCACTCGAAGTCGCGATACCGGACGCCGTGGAAGTCGCGAATGGAGACCAAAGGCTGAAGACAAAACTCCCGAGGAGGACCTCGACGCGTACTGCTCGCTACATCTATTTACAGATAAGCGCACGGGCAAAACTAAGGCAACACACCGTCTTAAGGATTGCCGAAAGTTTATCGAAATCTCAGAGGCCTTCTCGAAGAAAAGCAGACCGGCAGCCAATCAAAATTACCCACCGCTTCCGGGAGCAGGACACCAAGGATTCCAGCCGCCACAACCCCTACCTCCACCAGCAAATCCAAACATGTCGTGAGCTGCACTGCCTGCGCCACCTGCACAAAACGCCGAAGCCAACGCGTACCCGAATCCGGCAGGACAATTAGCAATGATCCAGAAGGTATGTCCATCCCGCAGAGCTCAAAAGACTAACACGAGACAGTTATGCATGGTTGTGCAGACCCCGCCAACAAAGCCCGAATACCTGAAGATGGCGGACCAATCGATCACATTCTCAATGAAAGACCACCCACCACGAGTCTATCGACCAGGACACGCCGCCCTCGTAATCCAAGCGCAGATTGGCAACTACGACTTGGCCCGCGTATTCATGGACGGTGGCAGTGGCATCAACATTTTCTGCGCGGACACACTACGTCGGATGAACAGGAACCTGGATGGCCTTGCGGAATCAGAAACATCCTTCCACGGGATAGTTCCGGGAAAGGCAATCCGTCCACTCGGAACAATTAACCTAGAAGTTCTATTGGGCAATCAAAGCAACTACAGAAGAGAATTCCTTGACTTCGAAGTCGTCATAGTACCACGCCATCCTTGGTCGAACAGCGTTCGCCGGATTCATGGCAGTACCACACTACGCGTACCTGAAGCTCAAATTACCTAGAGAATACGGTGCTATCACCATCAACGGAGATTTTCTGAAATCCAACAAGTGCGACATTGAGTTCAACGAGATCGCAAAATTTTTCGGGATGCAAGAAGAATTGCAAGAGCTGGCAAAGACCACGGATCACTCTGTGATGCCCCTCATGAAGAAAAACGCGCCTGAATTGGAGTTCAGCGCCAACAGCGATACCCGAAAACATCAGGTGCACCCGACAGATTCTGCGAAGACAGCGACGGTCTCAACTACCCTCTCGCAAGCATAGGAAAGCGCGCTCGTCGAACTCCTCCGTGAGTCCTGGGAAATTTTTGCCTGGCAGCCCTCAGATATGCCGGGAATACGCAGGGAGTTCGCCGAGCACTCACTCGAAGTCTTCAAGGATGCAAAACCCATCAAGCAGACCACTCGGCGGTTCTCACAACCCAAGCAGAAAGCGCTTGGAGAAGAAGTAAATAGATTGCTAGCAGCAAAATTCATCAGGGAGATCAAGATATCCACCTGGTTAGCAAACCCAGTACTCGTCCCCAAAAAGAACACTGACATCCTTCGAGTGTGGATGGACTACACGTCACTGAATAAGCACTGCCCCAAGGATAACTTTCCTCTCCCACGAATCGACCAGATCGTGGACTCTACTGCAGGCTGTCAGCGCCTCTCCTTCCAGGACGCCTATTCGGGGTATAATTAGATCCGGATGAAGCAGGAGGACAAAGAAAAGACAGCATTCATCACACCACACGGTGTATACTGCTACACGACAATGCCCTTAGGGCTCAAGAACGCAGGCGCAACATATCAGCGCTGCATGCAAAAATGCCTCGCCAAGCTCATTGGCAAGAACATACAAGTATACGTTGACGGCATCGTCATCAAGACTCGAGTAGACGACACACTCCTCGAAGACATCAGGGAAACATTCGACGCTCTCAACGCATACACGATCAAGCTCAATCCAACAAAATGCATTTTCGGCGTCCCAGCAGGAAAACTTCTCGGGTACCTCGTATCCGCCAGAGGCTTTGAAGCCAACCCAGAGAAAATACAAGCAATCTTGACAATGAAGGAGCCAACCAATCTATACGGAGTCCAGCAGCTCGCAGGGCGACTGGCCGCCTTGAGCAGGTTTATCGCGCAATTGGGAGAGCAAGCATTGCCCTTCTACAAGCTGTTGAAAAAGACGGACAAATTCGAGTGGACCCCAGAAGCTAAACAAGCATTCGCATAATTGAAACGATCGTTGCAAAGCAGACGCGTCCTTGCAACACCACAAGAGAGGGAGCCACTTTTTCTATACCTAGCCGCAACAAACCAGGTCATAAGCACAGCAATCATAGTCGAACGACCTGAGGAGGGCAAGGCATATGGAGTCCAACGACCGATTTATTACATCAGTGAAGTGCTCTCGCCATGCAAGCAACGATATACTCACTACCATAAGCTCGCATATGGAGTCGTTCTTACAGCTTGAAAACTCAAGCACTACTTCCAGGAACACGCCATCACAGTGGTTAATGACGCATCACTCGGCACAATCATGAACAACCCTATGGCATCCGGAAGAATAGCAAAATGGAGCATCGAGCTAGGCGCCTGGGACATCACGTATGCAGGACGCAATGCAGTAAAATCCCGGGTAATCGTGGAATTCTTAAGCGAGTGGACAGAGCTACAAACACCCGGACCGCCTGAATACACAGGCAACTGGATAATGTACTTCGACAGATTCAAAAGAAACGAATGAGCAGGAGCCGGAGTCGTCCTAATATCACCTAGAGGAGACAAGCTGCAATATGTCCTACGATTGGATTTTCCACCCGATGATCCGGCATCGAACAACGACGCAGAATATGAGGCCCTGTTGCATGGGATGAAGATGGCAGTCGCGTGTGGAGCCACCCGACTGATAATCTACGGCGACTCCAACCTCATCGTGCAACAGACAATGAAAGAGTGTGACGCTATCGCAGAAAACATGGTTGCCTACCGTGACATGTACAACCTACTCGAGGGCAGTTTCAAAGGATGCGAGCTAAAGCACATTGCGAGATCCAGTAATGAAGATGCAGATAGGATGGCCAACATGGGTTCCACAAATACACCCGTACTGCCATGGATATATTTTGAGCGAATAACTAAGCGATCAGTCAAAGTCAAAAAAGCTTTCGGAGCACCTGCAGCACCGGAAACAGAGGTCAGCCCACAAGTTACCATTATCGAGCTTATTCATAATATTTCGCGACAAGTTTTTCTGGTCGAGCCAGTTTGGACGCAGAAGTACCTCGACTACTTGTCCGCCAAACAGCTCCCAGCAAATCTTCGCGAGGCTCGACAGATAATCAGGCGCAGTAAATCTTTTCGGGTGATCAATGGAGAGTTATAGAAGCAGAGCATCTCGGGTATACTCCAGCGATGTATAGCACCCGAAGATGGCAAAGAATTACTACAAGACATCCACCAAGGGGACTGTGGACATCACGCGAGCTGGAAAACAATCATGGGAAAAGCTTTCCGAGCGGGATTCTACTAGCTTGCAGCGGCCAGAGACGCAAAGGAGCTAGTCGACCGGCGCAACGCTTGCCAGCGATTCGCACCAAAACCGCACGCACCCGCTACGGAACTGCATATGATACCCATCGCATGGCCCTTTGCACAATGGGGCCTGGACATGGTAGGACCGCTACGCAAGTCCACGCCAGGTGGATACACACACTTGCTGGTCGCAGTCGTCAAATTACCAAATGGATTGAGGCCATGCCAGTAACCTCGGCTAGCACCCAATGCGCCGTAAAATTTCTCGATTCCATCATATGCAGGTTTGGAGTACCACACGACATCATTACAGACAATGGTACTAATTTCACAGCCAAGGAAACACAGCAGTTCTGCGAAGAAAAGGGCATCAACTTCAAATTTGCCTTAGTTGCCCATCCGCAAACGAACGGACAAGTCGAAAGATCCAACGGCTTAGTTTCAGCTGGCATCAAGAAGCGTATACTCAATCGTCTACACCTAGCAGCAGGACATTGGACCGAAGAGCTACCCTCCGTGCTATGGAGCCTCCGCACAACTCCGAACCGATCCACAAACTACACACCATTTTTCAGGGTATACGGGGCAGAAGCAGTCCTTCCTGAGGACGTCAGGTTTAGCGCCCCACGAGTTGTTGCCTACAGCGAAGAAACCTCCAACAGGGCACTCGCGGAAGATAGGGACGCACTCGATGAAATGCGCGATATTGCACTCGCAAGATCCGCAGTATATCAACAGTCACTGCGAAACTATCACAGTCGCCGCATACGCCACAGAGCCTTCGTAGTAGGAGATCTGGTGCTACGGCTCAAGCAGAAGGAAGGACACAAGCTCGAGCCACCATGGCAAGGACCCTTCATAATACACGAAGTTATCCTAGGCGGAGCCTATAGACTAAAGAACCCGGCGACTGGAGGCATCTATTCCAATCCTTGGAATATTGCACACCTCCGCAAATTTTATCCCTAGATCTATTTTCCTCGCAGTACTAAGGCTATACTAGCCATCTTGTAGCTCGATAGACAAACACATGACTTCTCAGTCATTGCAATAAAATACATGGTTTCTCAACCATAGATACACGAAGATTCTTCACCCTTGCATGCTAAAAGTAACTGGTATACACCCCAAAACACACGGGGGCTACGCCTAACTCAGCATTAAAGGAAAATTTATATACAAGATAAAACCCTACAACAGTTTTTTACAAACTATACAGCAAAACAGGATATATACATCCTACACTTACACATGGCGATGAGCATTCTCAGCCGCCAAGACCCGATCTACCTCATCCGAGGTCAATCGAATGATTTTCTCTGCCGCAGGTCGAACAGCCCTATAATGAGGAGATATATCGACTGGACCATCAGGAAGTCTAGCTACGGAGTTGAAATTCACCTCAGGATGCCACAACCGGACGAATGAGAGAGCCACTACCGACCGCAAGTCATCTGATTGCGAACACACTCGCGAATCTCTCCTTCTTGACCAAACACCCTGAGAAGATGGCTCCAATCTTCTGTACCCCTTTGCAGCGGATAAAAAGCGGTGTTCATTGCAATCAAAACCTCATGAAAGGAACTCACGAGTATTTTCGCCTGGATGAGTCGGAACTTCAAGGTGGCGAGCACAAAACCTCGACTACGATCAGACCAAAAATTATTCGCATGAGGCCTTGAGCTACCAGCTTCTTGAAAGATGTGGTTCTCCACCCACTGTTTCTCATTCCTGTCATCCGGTCGAACAACTGAAAAGCAGGGATACATGATCAAAAGAGAGCACAAGATAAGAAAGACTTGGGGGCTGAACAACTTACACAGCAAATCATTGGCAACAGACGCCAATTCGTCCATCACAAACTGCTCGCGTTCAGTCGCCAGGTTTTGTTTGGACTTAGCCACATCGGCTACCCCACGCAACGCTTTTAGTTTGCGTTCACCATCAGTTACACGATCACGAAGACCTGCCAAGGTCCCAACAGCGGCGACAAGAGGATCTGATGGGGTAGCAAGTCCGCCTGAAGGTTCCGCAGCCAATCCGGATACCTGAAAAGTACAAGGAAGATTGAAGGAATAAGATGCCCCATTCGAGATATATTAAACACCTATTCGACAGGTGCTCGGGGGCTACTCCCATCGGGAGTAAACACACAATCACGGGAAGCATTTCAGCAGAACATCTCGATTAAAATATTGAAAATACGGGAGCACATACCAAGGTTCATTACAATCGAAAGAGCAAGCTACAAAAGGAATTTACTAAGGAGCTACAGTCGTGCTACCGCTCGCGGCGGTGGTCCCTCCCTTAGCACGGGCAAACAACTCGGATAACTTCCGAGCGAGGACTCCGGCTGGCTCGCCAAAACGACGAAGCCCTACCTTTTTGCCCGTAGCAGGGTCGACAGGAAGCTCCGAGTAGGCCTCCTCCAAGCCAGTGACTCCATGCGCCAGCGCGAACTGGATGGCGGTCTTCGCCCCAGATTCTGACTGAGCAACCGCGTAAGCTTCAAGGAGATTGCCCTCCGAGAAAATCGTCAACAGATCGCTCAACGCGGGTGGAGAAACAACATTGACGAGAAGGCGGCCGTGCAGCTGCGTCAACACTCGAATGGCGTCGCCAATCAAGGTGCAAACCCCTGCAGCATGCCTCCTGAGATGGGCGCAAGAATCTGTCAACGCGACCACTCGAGGAACCCCAGCAAGCTCCAGTGGGACACCCAGAAGACCTACAAAAAGAAAGAGTTAGGGTCCAAAGGATTTCACCAAGAGAAAAAGCAGATAGTAGACAAGAACAACTTACTCGCGAAGCGCTCCGCAAGGGGACGAAGAAAGTTGACAAGATCAGCGTCTGCCTTGGTGCCAGCGTCCTCCAAGCTCTTTAGAGCATCCTGGGCAGCCGCAAGTTTTCCTTCGTAATCAGCCGACAGCATGCGGGAAGACTCGAGCTCCCGTCGGGCAGTCGCCAACTCTGCCTCTTGAGCTGTTACCCGACTGGAGGCACTCTCTTTCTCGGTCTTCAAAAACTCAAGTTGAGCTGCACATCAACGTTCATCAGAGCCGAAGGATTGGTGGAAAAACGAAAACAGGAAAAGATGATAAACTTACTTCGAAGAAGCTCATTCTCGGTGGCGAGTCGATCACGGTCCGCTCGAAGGATCCCGCATTCCGACTCAGCGAGAACAACACGGCGACCAATCGCCGCAAGGGAGTCAATAAGCGACTGCAAGGAACATGAAATGGAAGAATCAGAAAAGTAAAATTTGAGCCTATACTCGATTGTAAACATTCAAGTATAGCCTCGGGGGCTACTCCCATCGGGAGCACTGCCGTGCACCCAATAAAAAGAAAAAGAAGGAAGAGACTATCTCTGAGCCTGTAGCCGATCGAATGCGATCAACCGCAGCCTCGGGGGCTACTCTCATCGGGAGCACTAACATGCACCCGATAACAAATCCAAAGACGATAAAGCATTAAAAAGAAGGTACGGAGTTTACCTGGCCTTGGGCGAGTGAGAGGGGATCCGCCGAGCTGCCCGACACCTCCTTTGGAGCCTTTGGAGCCGCCCTGTTGGGGGCTACATTTGGTGAATTTTGGACGGTGCAGGCGGTAGGAGTCTCGCCTGCAGCTCCCGCTTTATTCCTCCTTTCGGAAGGAAGGGAAGAGGCATACCTGCGAGGGCTGATAGCTTGCAGGCTGCAATGAAAACAAAGCGTCAACAAGATGCGAAAAGAAACATTCGACTAAGAACAAGAAGAGAAGCTTACTCATCATCATCATCATCCTCGTCCAGCATATCCGCATTCCAGGCGGTTTGGATTGCTGGGAATGAAGGGGAAGGAGCGAGTGAGCGTAGCGGAGTTACGTTGAGTGGCCCCTTCCAGGCGATTCCTCCCAGGAATTGTGCTTGGAAGTGGCCTCGTCACCCTCCACTCGACGGCATTTGCGATGAACGCCATTCTAGTCCTCCGCGTCATCCGAAGAATCTTGCTCGGAACTCGAAGAATCGTCAGCAACACTGGTATCGACTGGGCCGTCCAAGTTACTTGCCAGCAAGTCCGAGGCATCCTCCGCGGATATCGGCGGGTAGTAGGTAGCCACGGCTAAGCTCTATTGAAAAAGACAGAAGAAAAAGAGGAGAAAATTTCAGTCGACAAGATCTCAGAACAAGGAAAAGAAATCAAGATTGGGAAATTCAAGACTTACTTTGGCTGGCGGCGGCTTCGATGCCTCAAACGCGTCTACCGGGCAGTCGGGGAAGGTCTCACCTTCCTTCAAACTAGTGATAGCCGCGATCTTCTTCTCGAATTCAGGACTCGAGAGTTCTTCACGGCTCACGCGACTAGGATCCCCGGCGCCCTGGTACTCCCACATCGCGGATGGCCTATCTTGCAGAGGCTGAACCCTGCGCTTGAGGAAGACACTCGCCAAGTGCAGGTCGTTCAGCGCAGTTCCTGCGGCTTGATCCCGAAGAGCAACCACCTTGGCGAGTAGGGGAGCGACGACTCGGTTTTCTTCAGCCGAAAGTTTGTGCGCCCAAGACTTCCGTTTCTTCAAAACAGCGAACGGGTGGAATTCCTTGACTCCACCCGCGCTGTTGTCAGTTACATAAAACCATTTCTTCCTCCATCCCTGGGCAGAGTCGATGAAGTGCATGGTGAAGTAACCGTTCTCGGACTTCGCCTGGATCCCGAAGCCGCCAGTGTGCAACGGTTCCCCAAGCTCCATCTCCGCTCGCGATCTCTCGCGGAAGACGCGCACCTTGAAAAGGGCCTTCGAGAGACCCCAGTGGGGGCGAATGACCAGAAAGCATTCGCAAAGAACAATGAAGCATGAGATGTGTTGCATTGCGTTTAGAGGAAGATCATGGAGCTGTATGCCGTAGACATACAGCAGAGCCATGAGGAAAAGATGGAGAGGGAGAGAAAGACCGACACGTGATCCGCAAAGATCACGCGTTCATTCGCGCGGGGATTGGGTACCTCCTCTTTCTTGCCGAGGCGTACCCGATGAAAGTAAAGTATGGGCACCTAGAGGGGGGGTGAATAGGTGCTACGACCAATTTTAATTTTTCTAAAGTTTAGGCTTGACAATAAGGTAAATTCTCTAGATAATGCAAATAGTGGTGAATTTACCTATATGACAAGGCAAGCAATTAATGCAACAAGTACGAGTAAGTAAAGAGAGGGAGGAACGAGGTAACCGATGGAAACACACGGAGACACGATGTATTCCCGAGTTCCTCCTTGTTAAGGGAGTACGTCTCGTTGGAGGGGTGTGAGCTCGCCACGAAGGCCTACTCAACGCCACAAAGGCTTCACCCTATTCTCCGATGAACTCCGCCACAAAGGCCTAGTTCACCTTCCACTATTGAAACCCTTTGAGGCAGGGATCGAATCCTTTAAAAACAACTTGGGGCACACACCTACAAACAAATTGGGGGCTCCCAACTCTTCTTGAATCACCAACAAGTATCAAGATGCCTAGGTTCTCCACAAGAGGAAACCCTAGGCAAGATCCCTCAAGCTAGAGAGGGGGAAATGAAGAACGGCTCGGTGAAGATGTAGATCGGGGCCTTCTCCTTCAATCCTCCAAAGATCTTCTAGATTGGGTGGAGGGATTGGGAGTAATGAGGGATTTGGTGAGTTCTTAAATGCTCATAAATGCTAAGGGGAAGAACTATATCTTGGGGAAGAAGAGGAGGGGTATTTATAGCCCCTCCTCACAACTAGTCGTTGTGCAGGAAAAAGGGGACCGGAATATCATCTCCCAGTTTGGACCGGAAAATCCGGTCAGCATCCTTCACGCAGTCCTGCAGATCTGAACCGGATTATCCGGCTGCTCCGGAATAATCCGGTTCAAATAATCCGGCTCATCTCTGTGAGCAAAACTTCCAGTCCTTAGCCAATTTCTTCATCAACCGGAATATCCGGCTCAAGATGAAAAATCCGGATCAAATAATCCGGTTCATCTCTGTGAGCAAAACTTCCAGTCCTTAGCCAATTTCTTCATCAACCGGAATATCCGGCTCAAGATGAAAAATCCGGATCAAATAATCCGGTTCATCTCTGTGAGCAAAACTTCCAGTCCTTAGCCAATTTCAGCACCAACCGGAATATCCGGCTCAAGATGAAAAAACCGGATCAAATAATCCGGTTCATCTCTGTGAGCAAAACTTCCAGTCCTTAGCCAAATTCAACACCAGCCGGAATATCCGGCTAGGTATGAATAATCCGGAATGAATAATCCGGTTGGGTTCTGTCCCAAAACTCGCAGGCCAAACTTCACCGACTTTTCGGTGATCGATGCCAATGTTAAGTATAACACCTGCACACTTAACACCTTGATAAATAATGAACTTAGTATTGTTAACTAACACACAAAACAACGGGAAAACGAAATGCACTTTCAATCTCCCCCTTTTGTGTGTTAGATGACAATACTAAGATTTGCAATAAAACCTTGACAAGACATGTTCGAAACAAAATGGAAATGTCTCCCCCTATCTCAATGCACATCCTTTGTTTGCCTCAAATGCAAATAGATGCAATGGTATATGGGGAGTAATTTCCAACAAGTAGCTAACATGCCAAAGTAACAATATCATCAATAGGTTGAGAATAAGATATAAGCCTATACCTTGTGCGGAGATAATATATCCATGAATAGCCAAGCACAACAATAGACAATCCCCTCAACATATAAGATAGATAACCATAAATCCACGAACATAGATAATCCAAGATAATATCCAACATAGTCTCACACACAATAGCACACATAGTTTTAACGAGACAAAAAAAACGAACAAAGTTCACGAAGTTCACGAAAGCGAAGAAACTAAAAGGGGACACAAGCTCTTAAGAAATGATAAAAGCATACGCTTGTGCCCGCACCCATGCAAATCCCGTAGACTTATAGCTACTTCTCCCCCTTTGGCATCGAGACACAAAAAAGGAGAGAAATAACTAAGCTAAACGTCCCAACCACGGCTAAGCATCAGAGTGCTCAGATGCCTCGCCAGCAGAAGACTCGGACTCTCCATGTGCCTCACGCTCAGCATCAGACGCCTCGTCCTCCTCCTCCTCATCATCATCCTCATCATCATAGCCAGCTCCAGAAGTAGAAGCCTGAGTAGTCCGGAGCGCAGCCTCAATGTGCTCCCAAGGAGTGCTATCCTCAGCAGACCAAGCAGAGAAGGACTGAGCAGTGAGAGGAGCAGGGACATCACCAGTAGCACCACTCACGTGGTGAAGAATCTGACTTTGTGTGCTAGCCAAGGCAGTGTCCCTGCAATATGCCCTGTACTGCTCCTTGTGGATGTCCACCTTCATACAGAGCACATTGCGCTGAAACCAGGAGAGCTTCCTGACATGGCGCACGGTGCTAATATCAGGAATGGGCGCAGACTGAGAACCAGAAGTGGGACCTCCCATAGAGGGACCACCACCAAAAGGAGCATCCTAAGTAGTAGCAGCAGCAGCAGTCCTCTTCTTCCTCTTCACATACAGCCTCTTTACCTTGTGCTCAACCATGGGTAACTCTGTGAACTCTTTCCGCATCACATTCTTGATAAGATTCATGATATATGGACCATAAGGAATGGTGTTTCCACCAATCATAGCAGCGTACAACTCGTGATAAATGACGTCCATAACATCCACAGAATAAGAAGCAACAGGATCCTCATCCTCCATGCACTCCTTGGCCAGAATCAGAAGGTTGCATAGAGGAGTGGTGAGTGCATCATTGTTACCTCCACTCGGCACAAGGAAAGATCTGAAGATGCGAACCAGCTGATCATATAGAGGAAGAAGTCCCTCATTGCCCCCAATAGTGAATCCAGGAGCATACAACCCATCCATGGCCACTTCCCTCCTAGGCCTATCAACCTCATGAACACGGCGACCAACAGGAGGATGACCGCTGTAAGTGTATCCAAGGACACGTGCAAACTTCTCAAAAGAAGCCTCACAAGGAGTGGTCTCAGACATCCACTTGAGACAACATACCAGATCCTTGCTGTACGCCAAAGTGGACATAAATTGCTTGATGAGCTCGGTGTTGTAGTCGCACTGGGTCTCCATGAGCTTCACAAGCCCAAACCGCTCAATAATACTCATAGCATCAGCAAACTCATCTCTCGTTTTGAGAGCAGCAAAGTCATAGGGATGCATAGCACGGACAGGGTGGCGGAAGTCGCAATAGATATCCTCATAAATATACGACTGCTCCAAATTCCAGAACCGAGGATCAATATTCGCCACACGAGGAGAGAGGTAGACATCCTTCTGCCTTAGCACATTGAAATCTGGGACAGACATGTCGGTCTTATAGTTGAGCCGAGGCTTCCTCTTGTTCTTGAAAGAAACCTGCTTGGCACGCTTAGCAATGCGCCCAGCAGAACCACCACCTGTGAAACAAGATAAAAGAGGATAGCAAAAGATGAGTGCACAAGTGTCAAACAATGGAGACAACATGCACAAAAACAATAGAGGATATTCCCGGGAACAATCTAAGCAGAAATCTGGGACAGATTAATTGTGGGCTCTTCACAAACAGTACAGGACATAGCCGGATATTCCGGTTCAAAACTGAACTGGATATTCCGGTAACCCGGATATTCCGGTTCAGTCGTGGACCGAATATTCCGGTAGTGTGAGAACAGCACAAAATCAATCTAGATCATGACTTCAAAAGTAGATCGTACACACGTGAATCTAATCTATTGTATCTAGCATGCAAAGGGACCTCTAAGGAACAATTCCTACCAAGCATTGACAACAAAAACGCAAATCCATGGGGTGGTAGGGTTATGGCACCAAGATTCAACAAGATTTGAACATACCGGACTCCATGGAGGAGAATGCTTGGATGGAAACGTTCCTAAGGACGAGGAGAACGAGATCAGGGCCAAAGCTTGATGATCCCGCGGAGGAAATGGCCCGGGAGGCCAAGAATCAGAGCGGCGGCGTTTTGGGGTGGAGGGGAGCAGATGGGGAAAAAGGGCACGAACTGCCTCTTCCCCGTCGGGCTCCAGGTTTTGTGATTTTCGCCGAACCGGATATTCCGGTTCAAGAACCGGATATTCCGGTACACCCGGAAATTCCGGTCCAAAACTGGACCGGAAATTCCGGCTGCCTTCTGATCCGAAATTTCCTCGTTTCAATGGACAGACACAAGTGCTAGAAAAGAATGGCTCTTTGATAGAATGGCTTAGGATAGAACATCAAACTGAAACTAGTACTTATCCCTCTCAAGAATAAGAATCAAACAAACAAAGTACCAATTGAGTGGGATTTTCCTAGGAAGAAACACTTAGAAGGGAAAAACACACGAAATGCAATGAAATGACAAGTAAAACCCAACTAAGATCCAACTCTTCGAAACGAAGAGGTTGGTGGCCTAGGACACCATGTAAGAGATCATGGTATGCAACCGCGAAGATGTATCTTGGGTGCATTGCCAATTCTCGACATTGAAGCTCACAATTCAACATTAGAAAAAAAGAGATTACAATGAATTTTTGCTATGGGCATAATGGGGGGAGGGAGAACCCAATGTGTTAGGATAACACCCCCCCTATGTCCATGCCTACATCTAAACTCGAATACGTTTCATCTATAGGGGTGTGTGCAAGATTATCAAGTCAAGCTCCTTGAATAAATCACATTTAGTTCATTCCTCAAGAATAAGAATCTTGCATCATCAAGTGTCTTCGTAAAAATGTCCGCAAGATTGTCCTTGGTGGGCACATACGATAGTGCAATATCCCCTCTTGCCACATGATCACGGATGAAGTGGTGGCGAATCTCAATGTGCTTCGTTCTTGTATGTTGCACGGGATTGTATGCAATCTTGAAGGCACTTTCATTGTCACATAAAAGAGGCACTTTATCCAAATGAACACCATACTCTTTCAGAGTTTGCCTCATCCATAACAATTGAGTGCATGCACTTGCGGCGGCAACATACTCGGCTTCGGCGGTGGAGAGTGAGATGCAATTTTGCTTCTTCGAGGACCAACTTACAAGGGACCTACCAAGAAATTGGCAAGCCCCGGAGATTGACTTCCTATCATCTTGATCACCCGCCCAATCGGAATCCGTATAACCATTGAGAGAGAATTGTGCCCCCTTTGGGTACCACAACCCAAATCTTGGGGTATGAACTAAATAACGAAAGATCCTATGAACCGCCACTAAGTGGAAATCCTTAAGGGCCTCTTGATACCTTGCACACACACCTACACTCAAAACGATATCGGGTCTAGATGCACAAAGATAGAGCAAAGAACCAATCATAGAACGATAAAGTTTTTGATCCACATCCTTACTCCCCTTTGGATTACGTGATAGATGGCACTTGACTTGCATAGGAGAGGTTTTGATCTTTTCATCTATGAAGTTTAACCTCTTGATCATGTCTTGGGTATACTTGGCTTGAGAGATGAAAGTTCCACGGGCCAATTGCTTGATCTCAAAGCCAAGGAAGAATCTAAGCTCACCCATCATAGACATCTCGAACCTGTCAGTCATAAGTTTAGAGAACTCGTTATTGAAAGTTTGGTTAGTTGAGCCAAAGATAATATCGTCCACATAGAGTTGGCATATGAAAAGCTCTCCTTTTACTCTCTTGGTAAAGAGAGTGGGGTCGATCTTCCCAACTTCGAAACCACGGTCATCTAGTAACTCTCTAAGGTGCTCGTACCAAGCACGAGGTGCTTGTTTGAGACCATAGAGAGCTTTGTCAAGTTTGTAGACATGGTTAGGAAAGTTGAGATTTTCGAACCCGGGAGGTTGCTTCACATATACTTCCTCTTTTAGTGTACCATTCAAGAAATCACTCTTCACATCCATTTGTTGTAATTTGAAATTGTGAGAAGAGGCATAAGCAAGGAGGATACGGATGGACTCAAGACGAGCCACGGGAGCGTAGGTTTCATCAAAGTCAATGCCTTCAACTTGAGTGTAGCCTTGAGCAACCAAGCGAGCCTTGTTCCTTATGACAATGCCATGTTCATCTTGCTTATTCTTGAAAATCCACTTCGTGCCAATAACATTGTGGCAATCCTTGGGCTTCTCAACCAATCTCCAAACTTTGTTGAGCTCAAAGTTATTGAGCTCATCATGCATTGCTTCAACCCAATCGGAGTCCTCAAGAGCTTCATAAACTTTCTTCGGTTCCACCATAGAGATATGAGCTTGATGTTCACAAAAGTTTGCCAATTGCCTTCTTGTGGATCTTCTAGTTTGAACATCCTCCAAGACCTTGTCATCTTGGGCATCAATTTGCTTCAAAGCTCTTTTTATCCTTTTGATACGACGGGCTTCAATCTCCTCATTATTGCGAGGAGGGATCACTTGATCATCTTGATCATTTGGGTCCCCATCTTGACCAACTTGGCCTTGATCAACATCATCATCATCATCAACAATAGTATCTTCCACACTTGCTTCATTTTGAGGAGAGGATGAAGAAGAAGGTAGATCTTGGCCTTGGCCTTGACTCGCATTAAAGAGAGGAGTGGGTACGACTTGCGGAGTCACTTGGTGAATGAGAGGAGTGTCTTGAACATGTTCTCGGATAGGTGAAATAGTTGGCTCCTTGGCTTGATCTTCTAGTGTAGAGGAGGGCTCCACTTGTGTAGAGCATAGTCCTACTCGAGTCGCCATAAGGTGTCCCTCGACGGGGCGGAAAAATCCCACACCCATCCTTCCTATGGCTTCTTGAGGTATTTCAACATCTACATTAGAAACATGAAATTGCACCACTTGGGAGCCATCATTTTCCTCGAAAGCCACACTACAAGATTCTATGACAATCCGTGAAGTCTTTTCATAGACTCTATAAGTGTGGGATTCGGCACCGTAACCAACAAATATACCCTCAATAGTTTTGGATTGAAATTTAGACAACCTAACACCCTTGATCAAATAGAAACACTTACAACCGAATACACGGAAGTAGGAGACGTTGGGCTTGTTGCCGGTGAGGATCTCATACGGGGTCTTGTCCAAGCCTTTGCGGATGTAGAGGCGGTTGGAGGAGTGGCATGCGGTGGATATGGCCCCGGCCCATAAATATTGGGGAGAAGTGTACTCCGCCAACATGGTCCTAGCCATATCCAATAGAGTGCGATTCTTCCTTTCGGGAACACCATTTTGTTGAGGAGTGTAAGTGGCGGAGTATTGATGACGAATGCCTTCTTCACTAAGGAATTCATTCAATGTATAGTTCTTGAACTCCGAACCATTATCACTCCTAATAGCCATGATAAGCACATTGTGTTGACGTTGCACTTGGTTGGAGAAATCGATGATGGTTTGTTGAGTCTCACTCTTGCACTTGAAGAAATAAACCCAAGTGTATCTTGAATAATCATCGACAATCACCAAACAATATTTCTTGCCTCCAAGATTAGCCTCGGGCACGGCACCAAAAAGATCAACATGGAGAAGCTCCAAGATCCTTTTTGATGAAATAATAGTCTTGGCCTTGGCACCTTTTCATGCATCTTCCCTTCAACACACGACCTACAAACGCGATTCCTTTGAAATAGCTACCATTTTCTTTTAGTCTAACAATTAGGCCACCTTTGTGAAGGCTTTGCAAAGTTCTCATGTTGCCATGGTGGACAAGCGGCGATGCCACAACCATCCCACGTCCGCCTTCCCGAAAAGACACATTGCTTGAGTGTTGGTTGACTTCGAAAAGTCCACCACATACAACTCATTTTCAACATGTCCCACGTGAGCGACGTCAAGAGTCTTTCTCCTCAAAAGGACCACAATATCACCATCAAAAAATACGGAAAAAAACCCATCTTACTTAAAGAGCGGACGGAAAAGTAAATTATAACCAAGGTATTCGACAAGCATGACGTTCACGATAGTGATATCGGGAGCCACCACTACCTTGCCAAACCCCGGATACCTTAGACTTGGATGAGTCCCCATAGGTGATGGCTGCTTGGATGTCATTTGGTCGCAACTCCGTCACTAGTTCTTTGCTTCCCGGTCCTATGATTAGTGCATCCACTATCAAGAATCCATTTAGTCCCACCGGAAGCATAGTCCCGCAAGAGATCAATGACTAGTGTTAGGACCGAGATGGGTCCCTTCATGTTAGTAACAAGGGTCTTTGGGACCCAAATAGTATAGTCAATGAAACCCTCAATAGGACCAACATATTTAGCTTGCACAACACCATAATAATCAACATATAAGAAATGGTGTGGATTGTTAGTCCCGCGGAGGTGCTACGAGTAGTGTTGTCCCTCATGACACTACTACTCGAGGCAACATTGTTGGCTTGAGCGGATGTGCTACGAATAGTGGTGTCCCTAATGACAATACCACCCGAAGCACCTTGTTGGTTCTTCTTCTTGTTCTTCTTCTTCTTGTTCTTTTTCTTGGCTACATAGCCCAAGACCTTGCTTCCCCACTTGTTGCCTTGGAGCACCAATTGTGGTCTAGTAATGACTGCGTTTGAGCTTGGGGGCAACCACTTGAGGGGTGGCTAACACAAACCTTCTCAACTTGAGGGCTTTTGCCCTTGAGCCTTGCTACCCTCATCCTTCAACCTAGCATTTTCCTCAATAATATTTGCATGATCACATGAAGAAGTTAGAGGTGCTAGGATGGTTAGACTTGAGTAAGTTGAGGGATGAAGTTTGGCTTTCCAAAGCTTTGTGAGCATTGGTTAGATGTGTCAAACTCCTCGGTTAGTTTACCATGACCAACCCCAAACTCGACTTTATCCTTTTTAGCCTTTTTATATTTAGCAATAGCAATATCACGTTCCTTAATGATTTTAGAGACAAGTTCATTATGGGTTGTTTCAATAGTTTCAATTTCATCCTCTAGAGAAATTCTACCATCATGCTCTTCTTCAAGAGTCATTGAGAGGGATGCAATTTCATCCGCATCCCTTCTCTCAACCTCACATTTCTTCTCAAGGGCCTCTTGGGCCTCTCCCAATTGCCTCATGAGATGCTCAACGTACTTCTTGGTCTCCCCTTGCATGTTAGACATAAAACGGTCCAAAGAGGCACTTTCCTCTTCTTCTCTAAGACTAGCAATATGTTATAGTTCACTAGGGGTCTTAGAGATAGGAGAAGATGATACCTCCGTGGCCTTAGCCATTAAGCACTTGGCATTGCGTTGAGGAAGATTTTCATTGGGGGATTCAAAGAGGGATGACGAAGATGGAGTGGAAGCAATAGCTAGAGCGGCCACTTCACTTGTTGTTTCTTCTTCTTCATCACTCCCGGAATCATACTCCTCTTGAGTCAAGAGCACAAACTTGGTGGGGGTTTTCTTGTTGAATGGTTTCTTCTTGAAATGAGGTTTCTTGTATTCAACCTTGGACTTGTCCTTGCGGATGAGCTTGCCACTATGGTTCTCTCTATTCTCATAGGGGCACCCGCAATGAAGTGATACTTGTCTTGGCAATTGAAGCAAGATCTCACCTTTTGAGCTCCATCATTACCATAACGAGACTTGGTCTTCTCCTCAACAAATTTCTTGCCCTTGGGGGGATTGTTCCAAAACTTTTGCACGGTGAGGGCAATGAGATCCTTAAGGACGGGATCATAGTCTTGTTCCTTCAATGGAGGCAATGCCTCTTAACCATCTTCTTCATTCTCAACCTCCCATGACAAAGCCTTGGCCTTCAAAGCAACGGATGCTCCTTGGTGCATTCCAATGGCCCTAGCACGATTGTCAAGAGCATTCTTGGTTTGCACTTTGTAAGAGCACAATTCTTGCATCACTTGAGTTGAGGTCATGGTGGAGAAATCATGTCTTCCTTGAATGCTCTTCAAGTCCGTGCCCTCAAATGGCATCACGACAATCATGTACTTCCTCTTGATCCAAGCATCGTCAATATTGATGGAGGGATAATAACCCGGTAGGCCAACTCCAAGGTATAACCCGGCCCAAAGGACGCTGCGCAGGATCCGGCTAAGGATAAAGAACTTTCGTAAGGCCCAAGTTTGTAGGCCCAGTAACCCGGATTGTGGGTTACGGTAAAGGAAGGTTAGGGTTCGTATGCCGTGTCCGGGTAGGATCCAGGGTGCGTCTTGGAGGGCACGCTGGGGGGTACGGGTGCTTTATAAACCGACCCCTAGGTCTAATTGAGAAATCTAAGAACCCTAGTAGTGCCGCTTGATATCGAGCATCCAGTGTATACCAGAGATCGAGTTAATATATTGAGATCGGAGACTCGGCGACTTGATTGCCGGCTACCAGATCGATTTCCATCATGTTTTCCTCTGAGCTAAACCCTCTCCCAAACGCCTGTGTCGTCTTGCCCCAAGATCAGTTACCCCCGGTAACGTCTGCCGTGATTATCCCACGACAGTTGGCGCCCACCGTGGGGCCTGCGTCCAAAGGTGTTTACATCACGGGAGAAGCTCGGAAGAACATGGAGAATCTGGTCATCGGCGAGATCTACATCGACCACGAAGGAGAAAAGGTGGTGGACGATTCCGGCTGGGGGCCAGAGTCGGATCACCTCGAGTTCGGATCTGCTGTGACGATCGGTCAGATCAACATCTTCATCGGTATGGTACGTACGCCTGATTTAAAGGGACAATATCATGTGCATACTACAGGAACTTCTAGCAGGGACAAAGAGACATTAAAACAAGCGGTAAACTCGGTTTCCTCGGCCGTGCCGGGATACCTGAGGTGGGCGGAGCAAGAGGTAACGTGGAGCAGAAGAGATCACCCGGAAAGAATAGAGCGCCCAGGAGTCTTGGCATTGGTGGTTGCGCCACAGGTCAATGGTTACGAGCTGAAAAGGGTCCTGATGGACGGTGGAAGTAGCATTAACATCCTATACTGGGAAACCTTCTTACGCATGAGTCTCAAAGAGTGCCAGCTACAGAAAAGTTCGACAGTCTTTCACGGGATCGTGCCGGGTCACTCGGCGAGCCCCGAGAGAAAGATCACCTTGGAGGTCGCTTTCGGAGAAACGACGGATAATTATCGAGATGAGTGGCTCACGTTCGAGGTGGTCAAATTGCGCAGTCCTTATCACGCGCTGTTCGGAAGACCGGCTTATGCTAAATTCATGGCTAGGCCGTGTTATGTGTATTTGCAGCTAAAGATTCCGGGTCCTAAACGGACCATCACCGTACATGGGAACCGGGATATAGTGGCCAAGTGCGACGAAGGAGATTCAGTAATGGCCGAGCAAGCGTGTAGAAAAGAAGAACTCGAGTATTACCGGTCTCAAGTAAATCCGGATGATAGAACAGCTTTGAAAAGACCGAATACTGAGGACGAGAGAGCAAAATTCAAGGCAGCACAAGACACCAAGAAGATAGATTTTGTTGAAGGTGATTCCACTAAGCAATTCACTATAGGGTCTAATTTGGAAAGAGAGCAGGAGAAGGCACTTGTGGAGTTTATTCGTTCAAATGCGGACGTATTCGCCTGGACACCTAGCGACATGCCGGGTATCCCTACGGAATTGGCGGAGCACAGTTTGCACGTGGATCCCAGGTCTAGGCCTGTGAAGCAGGGCTTGAGGAAGATGAATGAGGAAAGAAGAAAAGCCATAGGTGAAGAAATTGCTCGGCTACTGACAGCCGGCTTTATCATGGAAGTGTTTCACCCGGATTGGTTAGCAAATCCGGTTCTAGTGATGAAAAAGACTAACGAGTGGAGGATGTGCATCGATTTCACGAGTCTCAACAAGCATTGCCCAAAGGACCCGTTCGCGCTACCAAGGATAGACCAGATCGTAGACGCAGTAGCCGGGAGCGACCTGCTATGCTTTCTGGACGCATACTCCGGGTACCATCAAATTAAGCTTAAGAGGGAGGACTGGGAGAAAACATCATTTATAACCCCTTTTGGGGCCTTCTGTTATAAAACCATGACGTTTGGATTGAAGAACGCTGGCGCAACTTATCAACGGTGTATTCAAAAGTGCTTCGAGGACCAAATTGGACACAACGTCCATGCTTATGTGGATGATGTGGTTATCAAGACCAGGAAGGCGGAGACGTTTATCGATGATCTAAAGGAGACGTTCAAAAACTTGAGGAGGCATCAGATGAAGCTTAACCCGACAAAGTGCGTGTTCGGAGTTCCAGCCGGGAAATTACTCGGCTTTATCGTTTCCGAGAGAGGAATTGAGGCAAACCCGGACAAAATCAAAGCTATCCAGGGTCTGAAAAAGCCGGAAAATTTGAAGCACGTTCAAAAACTCACGGGCTGCGTGGCAGCCTTGAGCCGATTCATATCAAGACTCGGAGAAAAGGCAATACCCTTGTACCGGCTCTTGAGAAAGTCAGACAAATTCGTATGGGATCAGGAGGCGGATGAGGCGTTCGAGGCACTAAAAAAGCAGTTATCGGAAGCACCAGTGCTAGCGGCCCCGGGTCCTAAAGAGCCTATGTTGCTGTATGTGGCAGCAGGCCCCCGAGCCGTCAGTGCAGTAGTGGTCGTGGAGCGTAAAGAAGATGGGAAAGGTTACCCACTTCAGAGGCCGGTTTATTATGTCAGTGAGGTATTGTCGGAAGCAAAGCAGCGCTATCCGCATTGGCAAAAGCTGGTTTTCGGGGTCTTTATGGCCAGCCGGAAATTGAAGCCGTATTTCCAGGAACACCCCATAACGGTGGTTAGCTCAATACCAATGTCGGATATCATCAGGAACTCGGATGCGACTGGAAGAATAGCCAAATGAGCGATAGAAATGGGGGATTATCACATCAGTTACGAGCCCAGGTCAGCAATCAAATCTCAAGCTTTAATTGATTTCGTTAACGACTGGACACATACAGGCATGACTACAACGGTTCCAAACCCCGAGTCATGGATCATGCACTTCGATGGATCTAAGCAATACGAGTTATCAGGAGCTGGAGTGGTGCTAACGTCACCCAAAGGAGATAAATTAAGTTACGTATTACAAATTCACTTTGACTGTTCCAACAACGTGGCCGAGTATGAGGCCCTATTGCATGGCTTAAAGGCAGCCAAGGAGATGAACATTAAGAGGATATGATGCTTTGGAGATTCGGACCTTGTGGTACAGCAGGTGTCAGGAACTTGGGATAGAAAGGATGCAACCATGGCAGCATACCGCAGGGAGGTTGATAGGGTTGCAGGATACTTTTCCGGGTATGAGGTGGAGCATATAGACAGAAGAAAGAATGAAGCAGCAGACGGCCTTGCTAGACTCGGCTCGCGCAGAGAGCCGGTTCCACCTAACGTGTTCCTGGACGAGTTATGGCGACCATCGGTTAAAATCGAGTCTGAGGAGGAACTGGCAAGTAAAGACCCGGATACGGAACTCGTGGCCACTATACGCGCTATTCCCGAGTGGACAGAACCGTTTTTGGCCTACCTATCACGAGGCGAGTTACCACAACAGGAGGTGTTAGCAAGGCAAATTTCGCGGAGAGCAAAGGGATATTCTATCATTAATGGGGAGTTGTACAAGAGAAGTGCAGCAGGAGTCTTTTTGCGCTGCGTAGCACCAGAAGAAGGCCGACAGATTCTCAAGGAAATCCAGGAAGGCGATTGCGGGCATCATGCATCCACAAGATCCCTTGTGGCCAAGGCTTATCGACACGGATTTTTTTGGCTGACGGCTCTAGCAGATGCGGAAAGATTAGTAGCAAGGTGTGACGGATGTCAAAGGTACGCTCGCCAAACCCATGTGCCGGCTATAGAATTACGGACCATCCCGTTAACTTGGCCGTTCGCTGTCTGGGGGATGGATATGGTTGGACCCTTTCATATGTCACCTTGCAAAAAGACACATCTTTTAGTGGCTATTGATAAATTTACCAAGTGGGTTGAGGTTATGCCAGTTACTAATTGTGAAGCAGCTACAGCAGTCAAGTTCCTGAAGAGAATTATCTACCGGTTTGGGTATCCTCACAGCATAATTACCGACAATGGAACCAACATGTCCCTTGGTGAGATGGAAAAGTTCAGCGGCAACAATGGAATCCGGCTTGATGTAGCATCAGTGGCTCATCCACAGGCCAACGGACAAGTGGAGAGGGCAAACCAAGAATTGCTCCGCGGGTTGAAACCACGATTGCGAGTCCCCTGTATCAGGGCTGCTGGCGCATGGGTCGAAGAACTTCCTTCCGTGGTTTGGGGTATCAACACTACACCCAACAGGTCCACTCACATGACACCCTTCTTCATGGTCTATGGGGCGGAAGCAGTGTTACCGAGTCACATTATTCATGATTCACCACGAATATCAGCTTACGTCGAAGTGGAGAATGAAAAAACCCGGCAGAACGCCGTAGATATGTTAGAAGAACAAAGGGAACAAGCGCTGGAAAGATCAGCCATATATCAGCAAGATCTACGGAGGTATCACAGCCGGCGCGTGAAAACCCGGGTCTTCCAGGAAGGAGACCTGGTTCTGCGCCTGGTACAGTCAAACGAAGGAAAACACAAGTTATCACCACCATGGGAAGGACCGTTTATCATAAGCCGGAATCTGCATAACGGATCATATTACTTGATAGATGCAAGGGAAGAGTCGGCTACAGTTAATGACACCGCTCGTACCACTTCATCTATGCAAGAAAGAGACAGACCATGGAACGTGGCGCAGCTACGTCCGTATTATACTTAGTAAAGATTATATTGGCAAGTGGAATTGCACGATGTAACAGGCAGCAGGTTTTAGACGTACTCTTTTCCTATCCAGGGTACCCTTGGGGACTGGATGGGTTTTTAATGAGGCGGCCTGCTGACCTAACTTTTTCATATCAAGTAAAGAGGTGGTTATTCTCATGTTCTTCACTCTCAGCATGTCGCATATATAGGTCTTGGGGGCTGATTGCTTGAATAGCACAGTTGAAAACTCAAAGACCCGGCCTCGATGCCTATGAGTTATAAGGGCCGGTTACTCGCAAACGAGTACGGCTGCAATCTTATAACCGGACAAAGGAGCCAAATTTTCTTGACTTTTCTTACTTAAGCTCGATGTGACTCGCACTAAAATGGCATGATTTGCTCGCTTGCGATTACAATCAGCCATGAAGCCCAGTGGGACTTGGTTGACCCTGTTTCGTACAGATGTAACAACATGATATCCATGCGAAAGCCGGCTTATAGTATCAGATAGTCAAAAGGGTCATCTAAACCACAAGTTATGCAGAGTAAAGGGCTGATAGCCGGAAACTCAACGATTATTAAGCATAACTTCAAAACCTATGTGGAACAGCTTCGGGCTTTTTGGACCTAGCAGCAAGCAAATGCGTTCTCCTTGAAAGATCACGTTTCCTAGACTCGGAATCCGGGTCTTGGGGGCTCGGGATCTCGAAAACGAGAAAAATTGTTTGATTGTTAAAATTCAAAAATCCAAAAATCCGAGTCTTGGGGGCTTGGGGACTTTGCAGCAAGTCCGCTTGTCAACACCCATGAGACCTGGAAACCGAGTTTCACAAAAGGAACAATGAAGAAAGCCGGATATCGAGAGCAGATGAGTTCAAAAATGGATAAATTTAAAAGGCCAGAAGAGGCATAGAGTATATCAAGACCTTATCGTACATCACAAAATCCCGGTGAAAGATATCAAAGGCGCACAGGCGCACCACCCAAAATATAATTGTTTAAACAGCACATCGGCCGACTGACGCATAAGAAGAGGCATCAAATATCAGGTATCACTCGGCGTCCATCTTGGCCTTGCCCTTGCCATCATTGGTGGTAGCAGCAGCACCCGGATCAGTAGTACCAGCCCGCGCAGGAGGTGGAACGACTGGTGTTGAGGTAGCGGGGGCAGAACCGGCTTCAGCTTGCTTCTTGGCAGCCTCCGCCCTCAACTTAGCAGCTTCCTCCTTCCACCGAGCCAGCATATCATACGGCTCGGGAAGATCCGACTTAACCGCTTCACCAGTAGCATCATATGCAGGAACGAGGGAATCAACATCCAGGTCGTCAGCGATCACGCTGGCCGGGTAACGGACCTCCTTCTGGACAGCCTGAAAATCCTTCACTGAGAACTTGGACCCATCAAGCTTGAACTCCGGAAAGCCGCCCATAAGCTTCACTAGCTCGAGCTTCGGGAAATAAGCCTTAGCAAGCGCAAGCCTCCGGGTTACTCCAACCCGGCAAGACGAGCGTTTCCAGTGCCAAATCCACTCAGGAATAGTGGAGAAGGCATCCAGCATTCTCTTCAGATCGACATGCCCCTTACCCGGCCACCGTAATTCCTGAAGGATCCATTTGGTTCCGGCGCATAGCTGCCGGATAACGCTCTTGATAGTTTTCAGCCTGGCAATGTCATCCTCATCCGGCATCACTTCGTCCGGGCCTGAAGAAATAGAAACATAAGTCGGGAAAACTCCGGCTATTTATCAAAAGGATAACCCAGAGGAAGAAACGTACCAAGCAAAGCACGATACGTGTCAGCAATTTGGACAGAAAGGCTTGTTAGATCATCTTCTGCTTTGTGAGCCCTTTTCCTATACTTCCTCATTATCATCCTATTCCTCCTGGCCTCAGCCTCGGCTGCTTCACGCAGAACCACCTCCTTTTCAATGAGCTTGGTGGCCTCTTCCAGTTTCTCCTCAGATTGAGTCACGAAAGACTGCATGGACGAAACGAAGGATTAGCCGGGTAAAGGGGCAAGTTATCAGTCGCTTGTATCATAAAGTCCCAAGCAAATTATGAATCAATTCACTCGGAACTTGGGGACTGGATAAGGACACAAGTAGCGTTAGTCGGATTTACCTCGTGTTTGGCTATTAAAGCCCCCAAGATGTTTTCTTCGTTAGCCCTCAAAGTGCGTAGGGTTTCGAGCATCTGGGTAAACGTCAGGTCCTCGGGCCGGGCACCGGAAGAGCCGGCAGCCTGATCGCCTGGTGGGGGAGCTCCCTCCGCCCTTGGGGTCGAGACCCGGACGGTTTGAGTATCCGGGTTGGGAGAACCCATCCTCGTATCCAGAACCTCGATCTCCTCGTCCACTGGTTCCGACGAGGAAGGAGACCCGGTGGCTCGGTGAAGTGGATTGCCCAAGGGGCCTTGTTTCTGGTTATTCTCAGTGTCACCGCCAGTCGCGACATCTATGTTCTCAGTCGGCTCGTCTGTCCGATGGTTATCCGTCTCTACATTCTCCGGATCACTGACGGTGGCTTGAGTGCTAAAAGAAAGATGAGAGGAGGCAGTTAGCAGTGGTGATTGAAAATTGTCAGGCATCAAAGGAAGCCATATAACAAAAACTTATCCGGCATTCACGGTGTAGTCTGGCGGGAGCTCGCCGCTGGAAGCAGACGAAGTCGCCACAGGGACCACTAACGGAACCCGGAATTGCCCGGCACGTGGATGGTTAGGAGAAGGGTGGCGTCGAGGAGAGTTGGAAGGATGAGACGGAGGAGCACTGGCACGATGGACGGAGGAGGTAGAGATGCCCGGGTTAAGGGGATCTTCACCCGGGGAGCTCCGAGTTACTCTGCGCTTGGCTGGAAGAGAATCCTTCAAGTACGACGAGTTCGATAATTGATGGTTAAGTCGTCGCATGGTGTCAAAGGAGTAAGGTTCAGAGGATAACGAGGAGAAAGGAACCTTGGACACTGCCCCTCTGGTCTTCCTCTTGGCTCCAACTGTTGCCTCTTGATCAGATTCGGTAGCCTCCGGGTCATCCTCGTTGTTCTCACCTTCGTCCTCCAGCCCTGCAAACCGAGTGTGTGTCCGTGGGAAAAAGTTAAATGGGAGGAAAATAATGCAAGTGAAAATAATACAAGTTCCGGGCAAGTACCTTCACTATCATCAGCCGGCTCGTCCTCTTCTTCCGGGTTTCTGGAAGGGGGGGAGGGTTCAACTCTCCAGAAGGGATCATCAGCCTAAGACAAAACGATGAAATTAAGGGTTAGAAGCTGTATCAAGTCAAAGTGTGGAAATAAGTTATGAATATCGGATATTACCGCTGGAGCCGGGTTGTCCCGAGTAAATGGGGGTATCCCGGCGATGTTCTTTATCACCTCTAGCTTCTCTGTCAAGAAGCCCTTGATGATCTTGTTGGTGTCGCCGGTCGCGAAGCTCTTGGTGGAGTATCGGAGTGCATCCGTGGTATGCCCCGAGTACTCGCACATTAATTTGTTGTGGATGGAGTTGGGTTGGATTCGAAAATCAACCCATGTTTTCACTAAATTGAGCCCAAGGAGGCCTTGGGCTGAGAGGATGGCTATTTTAGCTAACAAGGGAAGGATCACCTCCCTGTCTGAGTCAGGGGCAAAGGCATTGAAAGACTCGGAAGGGTCGAGGAGGCCCTCCGAGTAACCCGACAGTCTCTTCTCGCCGGGTGGAGAAGTATCGTGGCAGTAGAAGAAGGATAATTGCCAGTGTTTGACATGAGAGTTCAGATTGAGGGTTGGCATTGGGGAGTTTTTACGACGTTGGATGGATACCCCGCCGCATGTGAGAAGTGCTCCGTCGCCGCTTTCGCGGCACGGCTTGCACTGGAACAGTTCAATGAAGAGAGTCAAACTTGGCGGAGTGCACAAGTATGACTCGGATAGGACAATGAAGTGGGCAATATTCAACATAGAGTTAGGCCCTATATCGAACACCCGGAGGCCATAGTGGCTCAGGACTTCGCGAAAGAAAGGGTGACCCGGAGGGCGGAACCCCCGGGTCACGTGCTCTACAAAGCAGATTACCTCGCCGTCGATGGGAGTAGGCCGGGTCTCGTCACCCGGCTCCCTCCAGTGAATGTCCTTCTGAGGGGGAAGAACCCCTAATTCGGCCAATTCTTCCAGTTTGGCCTTGGTGACAGTAGATCGCCCCAATTGGCGGATATGGATTGGGTTGTCCTTGCCTGGGCCGGCTGTTTCCCTTGCCTTTTGGGAGCCATGGGATCGACCTACAAAACACAAGAAAAAGAGGTACAGAAAATAAGACTCGGAAGTATTGGGGTATCAGGAAAGCGTGAGAACTAATAACTATCCGGGTATCACGCCATGAAGTGGAGATTGCAAGGTATCCGGGTATTAAGTATAACTATGGAGATTATTGGTCACTTACGTATGGAAAGGTGTTTGGGGAGGACGGATGGTTGCCCATGTATCTACTGCAAGCAAAATAGCCGGAAAAGGAGGATTTTCCGGGTGTCAATGTTATGTGCGGAAAATTAAGGTGAAATGGATCTAGATTGGAAAACTTGCGAACGATTCTACGAAGAGATTGGTGATTAATGATGGTATGAGGGCGACGTGAGATCATCAAATAGGTTGTTGAAGAAGTTAGCAAGCATCTAAGCCGTCTAAAATTGGTGTGACGAGAAAAACGGCCCACAGGTTGACCTAGATCCAATCTGGGATGAATCGAGAAATTGCGAGGCCAAATTAAACGAGAACAAGGAACTTACTGGGAGATCTTGGAGTTTAGTGCGACGACTGTGGACGGCGTGGCTCGAGCGCCCCTCTGCTATTCTTGGCGAGCGGGGCAAGCGCGCAGCGGTGAAGTTTGGCGGCGGCGCGGGGTGGCTCGAAAGCGGGTGCGGCCGGCGGTGGCTTTGCACCGGCGGCGGGCACGAAATTCCTGCGGAGGTGTTACGAGGGCGCAAGGAGTGAAGAAGGAAAGAGGAGGATGGAGTGAGGCGTTGGGCTCTAGGTCATCCCCTGAACGCTATTTATAAGGCAAGGGTGAGCTTATCTCAACGGCCGGAAGCCGGAAATTAGGGGGAATGGTTATCCGCGCGGATTTTGCGAGAAATGCTCCAAGTATTAAGCAAGGTATCTGGACGAAAAAGAGAAGGAGATCCACCCCGTGATATCAGGGTCAATTATCGAGTATAGAATCTTGACATTTTTATTAGGGTTTAGACCTGGAAAGTTAAGCCAGATATTTGGGGAAAAAGCCGGGTTACTATATGGCCACCATGGAGTAAGGCCTAGCTAACTATCAAAGCACCTTAACCCGGCTTCCGTATACTTGTGTGTTTGATATTCTTACAGGGAATAGCGAGCGCTTCAAGGAAGGATCCGTGAAGCCCAAGCTATTCTGGGGACTACTGATGGAGGGATAATAACCCGGTAGGCCAACTCCAAGGTATAACCCGGCCCAAAGGACGCTGCGCAGGATCCGCCTAAGGATAAAGAACTTTCGTAAGGCCCAAGTTTGTAGGCCCAGTAACCCGGATTGTGGGTTACGGTAAAGGAAGGTTAGGGTTCGTATGCCGTGTCCGGGTAGGATCCAGGGTGCGTCTTGGAGGGCACGCTGGGGGTTACGGGTGCTTTATAAACCGACCCCTAGGTCTAGTTGAGAAATCTAAGAACCCTAGTAGTGCCGCTTGATATCGAGCATCCAGTGTATACCAGAGATCGAGTTAATATATTGAGATCGGAGACTTGGCGACTTGATTGCCGGCTACCAGATCGATTTCCATCATGTTTTCCTCTGAGCTAAACCCTCTCCCAAACGCCTGTGTCGTCTTGCCCCAAGATCAGTTACCCCCGGTAACGTCTGCCGTGATTATCCCATGACAAATATACTTTGCACCCGCATTAGAGAAGGCGGTGGCAAGAGTTTTGAGTCTTCGATACATGTCAACGTGATCTTCTCCATCACGCATGAAAAATCCTTCGGCCTCATTGGTCAAAGTGTCATAGCGATTTCTTTGCATGCTCTCATTCCCAACAAACATGATGACTAGTGCATCCCATGTTTCTTTGGCGGTGGAGAAGTGTTGAAGATGTGGCATGTGGTTTGGACCCGCGGCTTGTTGAAGGATGGACAAAGCGGTGTAGTTTAGTTGGCAATCTACGGCTTCTCTTCTTGTTAGATTCTTGGGGTCAAATGGTTTGTATCCGTCACGAGTGACCCTCCAAAGATCTATACAAGAAGAATTCATGTGAGTCTCCATATAGTATTGCCATTCACGAAACGAATATGCATCAATTTTAGGTGGATCTCCCCTAGGGATTATATGAGGATGGGGGACGGGAGGATCGGGAGTATAACCTCCGGGGACGGCATGAAATCCTCCCTCTCCTTCCGTACTAGACTTAGCGGAATGTTCGGCGGAAGCATTTTTAAGTGGTTCACCATCTACCCCTTTCTTGACACCGTCCGGTTGTTCCGGAGGGGATGAGTCGACTACCTCCGGTCCTTTGGCTTTGAGGAGTTGTGCCATGAATTGACGCAACTCATCAAATTTTGTGTCTATGGATGAGGTCAATGAAGTTCTCAATTCATTGAGATCATCCATGGTCACATTGACATCGGATGGAGTGTCAACCACATCATCTCCCATACTTAAACTCTTAGGCGGTTAAGCCCGATAGAAGAGCCGAGGCTCTTATACCAATTGAAAGTAAAGTATGGGCACCTAGAGGGGGGTGAATAGGTGCTATGACCAATTTTAATTTTTCTAAAGTTTAGGCTTGACAATAAGGTAAATTCTCTAGATAATGCAACTAGTGGTGAATTTACCTATATGACAAGGCAAGCAATTAATGCAACAAGTACGAGTACGTAAAGAGAGGGAGGAACGAGGTAACCGATGGAAGCACACGGAGACACGATGTATTCCCGAGTTCCTCCTTGTTAAGGGAGTACGTCTCGTTGGAGGGGTGTGAGCTCGCCACGAAGGCCTACTCAACGCCACAAAGGCTTCACCCTATTCTCCGATGAACTCCGCCACAAAGGCCTAGTTCACCTTCCACTATTGAACCCCTTTGAGGCGGGGATCGAATCCTTTACAAACAACTTGGGGCACACACCCACAACCAAATTGGGGGCTCCCAACTCTTCTTGAATCACCAACAAGTATCAAGATGCCTAGGTTCTCCACAAGAGGAAACCCTAGGCAAGATCCCTCAAGCTAGAGAGGGGGAAATGAAGAACGGCTCGGTGAAGATGTAGATCGGGGCCTTCTCCTTCAATCCTCCAAAGATCTTCTAGATTGGGTGGAGGGATTGGGAGTAATGAGAGATTTGGTGAGTTCTTAAATGCTCATAAATGCTAAGGGGAAGAACTAGATCTTGGAGAAGAAGAGGAGGGGTATTTATAGCCCCTCCTCACAACTAGTCGTTGTGCAGGAAAAAGGGGACCGGAATATCCGGTCCAAGTTTGGACCGGAAAATCCGGTCAGCATCCTTCACGCAGTCCTACAGATCTGAACCGGATTATCCGGCTGCTCCGGAATAATCCGGTTCAAATAATCCGGCTCATCTCTGTGAGCAAAACTTCCAGTCCTTAGCCAATTTCTTCATCAACCGGAATATCCGGCTCAAGATGAAAAATCCGGATCAAATAATCCGGTTCATCTCTGTGAGCAAAACTTCCAGTCCTTAGCCAATTTCTTCATCAACCGGAATATCCGGCTCAAGATGAAAAATCCGGATCAAATAATCCGGTTCATCTCTGTGAGCAAAACTTCCAGTCCTTAGCCAATTTCAGCACCAACCGGAATATCCGGCTCAAGATGAAAAAACCGGATCAAATAATCCGGTTCATCTCTGTGAGAAAAACTTCCAGTCCTTAGCCAAATTCAACACCAACCGGAATATCCGGCTAGGTATGAATAATCCGGAACGAATAATCCGGTTGGGTTCTGTCCCAAAACTCTCAGGCCAAACTTCACCGACTTTTCGGTGATCGATGCCGATGTTAAGTATAACACCTGCACACTTAAAACCTTGATAAATAATGAACTTAGTATTGTTAACTAACACACAAAACAACGGGAAAACGAAATGCACTTTCACCCGTTTCTCCGTGTCCGGAGGCAGCAGTCCATCTCGCTGCATTCCCTTGATGCTCTTGGCCGTGGTGTTGGGCGAACGCCAATCACCTGAGCGCGGCGTGGGTGGCGGAGGAGCGTCCCCTGAGGCCCTCGATGACGAAGCGACAGCGCGTTTCTTGCCGCCCGCCATTGCTGCTAGCACGAGCTTGGAGAGCGAGGGAAGGTGTAGCGCGAGGAAGAAGATGAGCAAAGAGGACGAAGGCTGGGAAGTTTTTCATCGTTCCACCAAGTCCCGTATTTATGCACAGGACCGCTCAATCTTGGCCACTCGATGCGCCACGTGGCGTCCATCGCGGCCGCCGCGTGCGAAGGAGAAACGAGAGGGCGGCGGATGTTGTTTCGTGCCACGATCCTAACGGAGGATCGTGGGCATTTACTGCGCGGTTCGCGTAAAAACCGGAAACAACGTCTCGTTTCCGGTCAAAAAGCTAACTAGGTGGGCCAACACTTCTGCTCTCACACCGTCACGTCCCATCGGGAGGATAAGGTGCACCATGACGTCATAGCGTGCATCATATAACTGAAGAATCTTTCGAGAGGAAAGTTTAAACACGAAAATAACTTCGTATGAACAAACTCCTTCGAATAAGAAAATCCAAACACGGAAGTAACTTTTCGTGGACAAGTCATGAAGTAAAAAACTCTCTAAACAGAGAAATACCCTACACACGAAAACTCTTTCGTATGGGCACGACATCCCAAACATGAAAACTTCTTCATATGAGCATAAAATTCCTAACACGAAAACTCTTTCGTACGGGTAAGAAACTACAAACTCAAAAAACTGCTCGAATGGGCAGAATCTGCCATTCACACGATGTTTACACATCATAAAACCTGGATTGTTCAGCCGGCTAGGTACATCCGGATGCCATATTCTTTCGAGTATGAAGGTAAGACCCGAAAGATCTCTCTTAAGAGCCTGGAATCGCACTCAAGCTGCGTCCTCCGGTATGATTCCGTGTCAACAACACGAAGAAAAATCCTAGCGGACGCGCCGGGTACCCCCATAGGTTAAGTTCGACTCGGTAAGACCACTACGGCCCAGTCGCAACGATCACCTCGTCGGGTTCGAGTCGGAGGTCTCGAATCTGTGTAGGCCAGAACTGTTTTTGCCCTAGTCGCAATTAATTGGCCCTGATCTTTCAGGAGAGCCAAGCTACTGTGCCATATCCTTCTGCGATAAACAGCCATAAAAACAGGCATTTTTCATTATTCGGTACTCGGGTACAAAACTCATCACACGGGGTACACGCCCTCCAAACAAGAAACAACCAATACTGGTTATCCAAGTGCAATAGAATAAAAAAAGTTTGACCGTCTACTCGACTGGAAAAATCCTAATCGAGCAAACGCTCGGGGGCTACTGACGAAGGAATGGATCTTAGACCCTGCGGGAAAGGACACCCCCGTCTCCGGCCCAAGGTTAAGGCCCAAGAGGAGGAGCCCTTGGAGTACCGGAAGGCCCATGTGAAGCCCACCCGCAATACCTTGCGGGCTAAGTTAGGAAACCTGTAACCGACATAGGGTTAGAGTTCGAGTTTTCTCCGGGTAGGGTTTGAGACCTGGCCACCTATATAAGGCCGGGAGAGCCACGGTAGAGGACCAAGCAACACCGCAACACCAAAGCCTTGAGCTCGAGATCATACTCTTGACTTGAGCCACCATCATTGTAACCGATCTACTCGATTAATACAGATCGACAGAGGCAGGAGTAAGGGTTTTACCTCTACGTGGGCCCCGAACCTGGGTAAATCTTGCCCCCTGTTTAGCCGACGATGGCCACCAGCGCTCATGGTTCTCCTATTCGAAACCCTATGGGTTCACCAGAGGGATTTGTAGAGTCTGAGATTCGACAGATATACTCGTCGATTTGGGCGCCAACCGCTCATGGATCCCGTCTCCTCTTCTATAGGGCCACAAAAAGCTAGCGGCGGATTTGTGATTTTCTTGCCTGAAGTGTTCATGGGCGCCGCCACCGTCCAGTACATCAGACGCCGCCGCCGCAGCAGGATCGTCGACGTTTACGGAAGCAGCCGCCGCCGCCGCTAAAGAGAGATTGAAGGACGTGCAAGGGAGGGTGCAAGTACTCTCAGTGTCGGCGCATGCATAAGATGGCTCTTCTATATGACAATGTGGAGGACTACATGGAGAAGGTATCGCACTCTGCGGCCGCAAAGGAGTCTGGCGCTGTTGCTCAGCTAAGCGAGACGATGCAGAAACAGAGCCTTTCTAGTGAAGTGGGAAGCCAGGTTCAGGAACTGGACAAAAACCAGAAAAGATGCAGAGAACGTGGCATCGTCATGGAGGACAAGTCGTGCAGAGACCACTGCAAGTCGGCATGGCACAAGAACAACTACATGCGCCACAAGAACGGCCTTCCTCCGCTCAGCCAGGAGGAGTGCTTGATGGAAATGGAGATTTCAGACACTATGCCATATACTCAGATAGGAGGCACTCGAAAGTGCCTCAAAAAGTCTGAAAAGTGCCTTTAAAAATTATTGGACGCACTAAATAAAGTGCTGGATTTACTAGTGTTGGCAAAAGTTATTAGAGGCAGATTTTAGAAGTACCTCCAAAGGTTTTAGATTTGAGGCACTTTTTCGGATGCCTTAGAAAGTTATTCCAGGCGCTATAAGTACTGTCTTAAAACATATTTCCTAAATTATTAAATTGTTTATTTGTGAGAATTTCTAGCCTGGTCGGCCTTCCTGTTGGCTGTGCATGCAAGGCAGCCCCCGTCCCCTTCCTAGGGATTTTGTTGGGCCACGTCGTCTACGAAGGCCTCTCTACCATACCGCTCGCTAAACAATTTTGTTGGGCCACCCCTAAGAAGGCTCATTCTAGGGGCGCACATAGTGAACGGTTCTGCTAGGTCTATAAATTTAGCCCCGTAGACCAACTCCAGCGATTGACACGTAGACTCGGTTTTTATATCTACTAGCAATATGCCCGTGCGTTTGCAACGGGTGAGAAAAAAAATTGCGTTCCACCTGGCATGTGCGTGTGCTGAGTACCCGCATGCACGTCACTGGTAGAAAATAGGGCCTACAGTCCCGGTTCGCCAGGACCAATTAATCCCGTCCGGGCAACCGGGGACTAGCTATGCGCGACTAAATTGCCCCCCCCTATAGTCCCCGCCACTTACGGACCGGGACTAAAGCCCGTCCACGTGGTGCGCTAGGGTCCGTTGCGGCGGAGGACCTTTAGACCCGGTTCTTGTGGTTACCGGGACTGAAAACCTGCGCAGGTTTAGGGGTTTTAGGCCCCCTAAACCTGTTTCCTTTTTAATTTGTTTTGTTTTTAATTTCAGTACACATATACATGCATATATATTATATATGAAAAATATCAAACAAGGAGAATTCAATAGAATATATATATATATTCAATATCGGGTGACCATATATACAACCCGAAAAAGTTTCCATATTACACAATTAAGATGGACGAGCATACACAAATTCGCACAAGTTTCAAAGTACTTAGGGCTTATACATGCGGATAAAAGTCATCGTCGTGGAGGACGCATGGAACTCTCCTTTCTTCTGGATGACATGCCTAAGGAAAAATCCTGCTATTTCCTCTTGAATTGGTCGGAAGCGAGCTTCTGTGAGTAAGCGCCCTCCGCAAGTTATTGAGACCCTTCCGCGTTTCCTCGTCCTTCTTCCTCTCAGATATTTCTTTCCGTATGTTCTCACAGACATAGTATCCACATAGAGCCGGTCCCCCGGTGGCTGCTTTATCCACACCTTTGACCACATTTTTAAATCGTAGGCGCATCTTTGAATTCACACGACATGTTGAAGTGAGAGCCGTCTCCAAACTCTACAATGCAAATAAAATTAAATGAACATGAGTGTTATTAGCTTAGAAAATGAACAAAAGAGACCGATCGATATAGAGCGCAAATGAATGAAAAATAATTACTTTTGCATCATTTTTCTCATGTTGACCCAAAGATCTTATTTGAATTCATAGAGTCAATGATGAAAACTTATGGACTTGTGAAGATCAATTTTTAGCAGAATCCAGTGGTACCTGCGGACACATTAGATGCAGAGTCATGCATAATTTATCGATTGGACATACATGCATGGAGTAAACAAAAGAGAATGGGAACATGAAGGAAACACTCACCCAAAATGGTAGGAAATAGAATATCTTTTGGATTCATGCTTTTTAAAAAAATTGTACACGTCTTTCTCCACGACTATGGGGTGACGTTCTAACATAGTTCCATTAATGATTTGTGGGTCAATGAACCCAACATCATGGATGAGTCTACTTTGCATTCCCAAATCTTCAATCTGCATAATAGCGTACGGAACAATATAGTTAGGACAATATATATATATATAGTGTAGGCAATGAAGAACGAGATGAGGTAGAAATAAATCACTTACAGAACGTAGCAACTCAGGATAGATTTGTCGAGCTCACGCATATTGAACAGCTGGAACAATTCACTCAACTCAACTGTTACAGAGTACTTTTTGGTGTGATGCTCCTCTGTATAATCCACATACACATATTCTTTGTCGGTAAATGCTATGAAATCTTTGTACCAACGTAGTAGACTTTGCATTAGTGGTGGTAGATCCTTTTCCTTCGCAGGCTCGACGAGAGGCCCTTTCTTCACATATTTTAATGCTACATCAGCCATTGGCATATCGTCCATGTCTAAAAAGGCACGAAGAGACATACCGGCCTCGGACGCATTTTGCATGGCAGTAGCTACAGTCAATCCCATTGCTGTCACAGCATTTATGACCTCGGGGTCCTGTTCCGGAGCGGCTTTCACTATGAGGGGGGGGATCGATTGTTTACTCTAGCATATCCCGAGCTGGGCAACTTGGTTTCCCGCTTTGTATCATTTTTTCTTTTTTTTCTCCTCCTCCAATATTCCTGCTTGCTTACGAAGTTCAATATCATAGTCTTTAGGCAAATTCTTCACGGATTGGGACACTGTCGATAAAAAATCCGTAGCCAATAGTCTACAATCGGAGGGAATACTTCCTTGGGCTCAGGCTCCTTTAGCGCCTTCAGTTTGCCCTTCCATTTCTCAACGGTCAGCCTTCACGACCAATTTGGTTTCAGGCATCACTAAGTTCCCAAGGCCTTGGGGGGGAGGGCTTCAGTGATGGCTCCGGTACCCGTGTGGGTCTTAGGTACATAAGGGGTCCGGGTTAATAGACCAAGAGCGGGGGTTCCCTTGCTGGCCGCCTGCTTCTGTTTCTTCGCTGGAGGAGAATGGGGGGCGACGTTCTGCTTTATCCTCCGGAGGGAGGGAATGGGGGTGGGGCGACGTCCGCTTATCCTCCGGAGGGTAGTGGAATGGGGGGCGACGACGTCTGCTTTTCCTCCGGAGGAGGAATAGTGGGAGACGTCTGCTTTTCCTCCGGAGGAGGAATGGGGGGCGACGTCTGCTTAACCGCCGGAGGAGGAATCGTGGGCGACGGCTGCTTAACCGCCGGAGGAGGAAGATCGGGGGACGGCGTCGAATGGCGTGAAGGAGGCGTAGGTGAACCAGCACCAGCACCACCACCACCACCAGCACCTGCACCATCGTAGGGGGGTGGACTTGTTAGCCTTGGCGTCTCGCCTGGAAACACTATGTACTTCTTTTTCCATAGAATGAACTGGCGCTTGACATCTCCAAGTCTTCTCTCCCCTTCGGGTGTAGCTATGTCAATCTCCAGGTCCTCAAACGCTTGGACTATGTCTTCCACCGTGACACGAGCATAGCCATATGGAATGGGGTTGTTGTGATGGAGTGCTCCAGGTGTATAGGGTAAAGCACTGCCGGTAGCCACCTTCATGGAAATGTTCCCCACGGGATAATGCAGATCACATTCTTTCATCTCCTTTTACGTCATCCACGGGGGTAGTGAGGCTCCGGAGCACGACTCTCGATCATCGGTGCATTAGCACCTGCAGTCGGGCCTCCGTGGAAGCCACGCTGCTCTCCGCTGCTGGCTTCCGAGATCCGTTGCATGTTCTTGATGCGGCCCTGCAGCCGACGCTTTTTCTTTCTCAAGTATTCCCGCCACGACCTTCTTCAGGTCAGAAACTTCCATTGCAAGATTCGCCAGTAATCATCTGCAGCCCGGTCCGTACCTCTCCTACGGCTTCTGTAACAGTACGGGTCACCCTCCTGGGAAAACCCTACTTTCCACGGCAATCTGCCTTTGCCTGTATATGTCCTCTCCGTGTTCAGGATTTCCGAGGGCAACTGTCAGTTGGTCTCTCTCTCTGTTGAACGTGATCTTGTCCCTGTGAGCTTTGGTCATTGCGTCAACAAGGTCTTTTGTGGGAGCAAACTTTTTCTGCCGGTGACACACTCCCCTGTCTCCGGGTCTAGCGATCCCCCATGCCCGTACCACCACATTTTGGTCTCTTTCGTCCATCCCTCTGTACCTAGAACGGATTCCTCTTGCCCCTTAGGCCGTCCTCCATTGCCTGCCACTTAGGCGCCGAAACGCGGTATCCTCCTGGCCCCATAACATGATGGTACTGTTTCTTTTCCGCAATTAGCCTTATTTTTTGCCACATTTCCCTTGAAATGCTCCGATTTATGTTTGCGTCACAAATTCTGTCCAATCATCTCTCAGTTTCTCATATTGTCCAGTGAAAAATCGGAGGTCTTGCCCTTGCTGACATATCACGGAACAATTTTTTCTTGAAGTTCCGGAATGCTTCGGCCATCTTCTGAAGAGCGAACTCTTTGACTATCCTCCTCCTCTCACGTCCACCCGGAACGTCCTGACCGATTCATCTTTTTGTTGTTATTCCGGAGGTAGAATGAAATGTGCAATAAGCTTTCTAAACATAATCTTTTTTCGTTCTCTTGTCGACATAACTGAAACCAATACGTGCTTTCTTTGGGCTCCTTCCATTCCTGGACGGTGATCGGGACGATGTCTCTAACAATGACTCCCGCATTGGTTGATAAACTTTGTGGTGTGCTGTAGGGGGCTTGCCGATTTCACTGACTGATTCGATGGTATATATTTCGGAATCTTTCATCGCCTTGGATTTGCACGCTTGTCATACTAGATCCGACCGAGGGCTAAAATAAGAAAGAGAGTCGCGCGCGTTAGTCTTTGCAATTGGACCGAGGGCTAAAATAAGACCGAGGGCTAAAATATATACCTCCGCCGGAGGTGGTTGTTCTTTGCAATTGGAGATCGTCGTTTTGTCGACGGTTGACCTCCGTCATCAATGTCCATTCCTTCACCTCCTTGATCATCGACAATGTCTGTTCCTTCTTCACCTCCTTGATCATCGACAATGTCTGTTCCTCCTTCCACCTTCTTGATCCTCAAGGTTCAGATAAGAAGAGATTACATCATCGACAATGTCTGTTCCTCCTCCGGCTATGATATCTAATATATAACCTTCAGCCACCTGTTCCGCCGTCAGGTCTCTATTGTCTGCCATATGTCACTCCTGCAGACATGCATGTAGTAAAAATTAATTAAGTATATAGGATACTTAGCAAATATTGTCGTAGAAAGAGGGAAAACAGATTGGTAGGGTCGCTCAAATGACTTGGAGAACCCCATAGCTAGGTTGCATTTGCTTTTCTGGTCATTTTGGTATATTACACTTAATATTCTGAATTTATTGAATTAAAACTTACTTTCATTATTTTAATGAATTTAACTCAAATTCAAATATGGTCTCATTTTAAACTTTGTCAAACATGAATGATAATGATATAAACAGATAGCTTACATTTTTGTGAACATTTTGCATATTTTTCCATAATTTTTGGAATTATAAATTAAAAGTTATTTAATTTAGAAGATTTAATTATGTTCTGTAATTCCATATACAGTGGGCCCCACGTGTCATGATGACGTCATTAAAAAAAATCGTCAACACGTGGCCAGGTGACGTCATGATGACGTCACCCCTGGCGTCACACGGTGGCCGGCGGTGGCAGTTCAGGCTCTCGGGTCTCCGGTGATTCCGACGATTCCGGCCACGGGGGAGGGAACGGAGATGGGGAGGAGGCCACTGTGGTGCTCGCCACAGGGGAGGGGACGGAGATGGGGACGAGGCCACGGCCACTGTTGTCTCGCCGGCGGCGAATCTGGCCGCGGTAGCGAGCGCGAGGGCGGCGCGTTCTCAGTTCGTGGTCGCCGTTCGAGGGCGGCGCGTTCGCGCGTGATTCGTGGTCTCCGTTCGATGGCGTTGGATCTAGGGCGACGGCGACGGCCCGCGGGGAACCTACCGGAGAGACGGCGACGGGACGGGGGCGGAGCAGGGTGGAGGCGGTAGAGAGAAGGGCTCGACGACGGCGACGGCGACGGCGATGGAGACGGCGCGGTCCTCTGCGCGGGCGACGGCGACGGGGCAGAAGACGAGCAGGCGCCGGCGCGAGGGAAGAAGAGGGTTTGTGACTTAGAAAATTTTGGGGCAGGAAGGCATCGCACATATATAGGTCCAGCCTTTAGTCCCGGTTCGTGACAGCAACCGGGACTAAAGGTCCCCTGGGGTACCCTCCGCGGGCCTTTAGTCCCGGTTGGTGTCACGAACCGGGACTAAAGGTGAAAATTTTCGCGGCGTTCTCGTTCCCGCGCAGAACGAGCCTTTAGTCCCGGTTCGTGACACCAACCGCGACTAAAGGTGGTTATTCGAATAGAAATAATAGATGCGTGCAACCTTAAAAATACAAATAATATATCAGAAAATTCAGAAAAATAAAACTAATTCTTTTTCCAATCTTAAAAATACAAATAATATATCAGAAAATTCAGAAAAATAGAACTAATTCTTTTTCCAATCTTAAAAATTCCCATAGATAAAAAAGGCAGTACATAATGGCAAGAGTGGATCTAAACCTAAACGGAGAGCATAGATGCATGCATGATCTGATATCTGCTGCTAGTCATACTCCTGCCTAGGCCTACGACATGAGAAAATTCAGAGCCCAGGACTGGGCCTGAGGGTAGCGCAGGCGGGGGTTATCGCCTGCCCTGATGTAGTCCATGACGCTCTGTAGAGTCCGGCCGGACCACCATAGCCGACGACCGGCCTCGTGAAAGTTCCCAGGAGGCAGGCCGTCCTCCTCATACCTGGCGAGCGCCCTCTCACGCCGATTAATGAAGAAGGCATCCCAAGTATGTTGGTTATCGGGATGCCAGCTGGGATCTCTCCGCTGCTCCGGCGTGAGCTCGTGGTAGTAATGGTTCGTGATGGCCGCCCGACGTGCCACACCTTGAGGAAGAGGAGGGACCGGCACTCCTCCGGCGCTCAGCATCCAACCGGCGGGAACACTGTAGCCGGGCGGGCAGGGGTAGTTCGAGGCGGAAAGTGCCTCGGCCTGGATGAATGTTAGAGTGGGTACGGTAGAAGCCATGAGAGAGTGGTGAGTTTGTATGTGTTTATGCCAATGGTGTGGCAATGCACATATATATAGCGAGAAGAAAACATCCCTTTAGTCCCGGTTGGGGACACCAACCGGGACTAAATGGGTTAGGGTTTCGTTTGGACCAATCAGATAGAATCACACGGATCGTGTGTTTCTTTAAAGCGCTTGTGAGTCGTTGGATCCGGGGTGTGTTTCTTTTGAGCTGTTGTGAGCCGTTCGATCAGGGCTACGGTGTGTTTCTTTCGAGTTGTTGTGAGCCGTTGGATGAGGTGGTTTCTTAACCGTTGGATCAAAACCCTAGCACAACACTTTGTGAGCCAGAGGACCCTATATATAGCCCACCTTCATACACCGGTCAGTTCATCGAGCAAATACAAAACATCCGGATTCGCCATCATACGTCCTACCGTGCATTTGGTATGCATATTGCACTGAGTAGCCACGGTAGGGCTGTATGATGGTGATACCGATTGTTTTGTTCTACACCCCCCCTTTAACACATCCATCCATGCTTGGGTCAGTGTTCACTTTGAGCTCGGGTAGTAATGTGCAACTATTTGCTTGGTTGTGTTAGGGTGGCGCGTGGCGCGGGAATTGTGACGCGTGGCGCGGGAGTTGCGACGCGTGGCGCGGTAGTTTGTGACGCGTGGCCAGGAGGGCGCGGTATAAACTGTCGCGCCTCGAGCGCGTCTTCTCCTCTCCACGCACCGTCGCGCTTCTACCATGCCTCCGAGGAGGAACAGCACCACCGGCTTCCGCGGCGTCCGAGCACGGCAGAACGGAATGTTCAGCGCAGATATCCGCTGGGGGGACGACCGCATCCCCCTCGGCACCTTTGCGACGGCGGCGGAGGCAGCCCGCGCCTGGGACGCGGCGGCCTGGCGCCTCAACCGCCCGCGGTCGCTAATGAACTTCAACGACTGCCACACCGTCTGGGAAGCGGAGGCCAGGGCGCCGAAGCCGCAGATCATCACTGCCGCCGACCACCTCCACCTCCGCCACCGCGCGTTTCAGTGCCTAGTCGACGCCAGGGAAGACCGCGTCGTCCGCGAGTATTACCGGAACAACCCGGGGGAGGAGAGCGCCGACGAGGAGCTCTGGCAGACCCGCGCGGCTCAGCGGGCGGAGCGCCGCCTCGAACGCCACCTCGCGTTAGATGCCGCTCGGGAGGCGAGGACGAGGGCGCTGCAGGAGCTTCGTCGGGCCGACCGCGCCGGCGAAGTCTGGGCCTCCGACGATCCGAGGTGGGGGCCTATCTCGGACATACCATCATGCACCTCCGACGACGACGAGGAGGTCACGGACGAGTTCGGCGACGATGATGACCCGGAGGAGGTCACCGACGAGTTCCCCGACGACGACGGCGAGGAGTAGTGTTCGTCTGTTTTCTCTTTTTAATAAAAGAATTTGCATTCCGGCGACACTGCGGCGCGCTAGCGCGTCTGTTTTCTGTTTTTAGTAAAAGTTTGGTACAATAAATTAATTAGAGATAATATAATTCAAAATGATCCATTAAACATGATCCATTCAACAAAGTTTGGTACAATAAATTATTACACATCAATTCTTCCCTTGTGTCCCCGCTTTCTTACGATTTGGACGTATCCATGGAGCATCCTCATCATTTAACTTAATGCTTGGGTCAGAGTTCACTTTGAAGGGCGGAATTTCACCAAACATATTATAATCTTCTGACATGTCTGTCTTGTCCTCCACTCCCACGATGTTTCTTTTCCCTGAAAGAACAATGTGACGCTTTGGATCATCGCATGATGCACTGATCGTTTTCTTATCTTTCCGTTTCCTCGGTTTGCTACTCATGTCCTTCAAATAGAAAACCTGAGCGACATCTTTGGCTAGGACGAATGGTTCGTCAAGGTAACCAAGATTGTCGAAATCCACCATTGTCATTCCGTATTGCTCGTCCACCTTTACCCCACCTCCTGTTAGCTTGAACCATTTGCACCGGAACAAAGGGACCTTAAAATAGGGTCCATAGTCAAGTTCCCATATCTCCTCTATGTAACCATAATATGTGACCTTTTGCCCAATCTCGGTTGCTGCATCAAAGCGGACACCACTGTTTTGGTTGGTGCTCTTTTTATCTTGGGAGATCGTGTAAAATGTATTCCCATTAATCTCGTACCCTTGGAAAGTCGTGATAGTCGAAGATGGTGTCTTGGCCAACATGTACAGCTGATCTTCAACATCATTGTCATTCATTAAATGTTTTCGCAACCAACTGCCGAAAGTCTCCATGTGGGCCTTTCTAATCCATGATTCAGGCTTCCCCGGGTTGTTCGAGCGTAAAATATTCTTGTGTTGCTCGAAGTACGGAGCCACCAAGCTCGAATTTTGCAGAACTGTGTAGTGTGCTTCAGTCATAGAATGACCGTCCATACATATCGTTGATTTCCTTCCGATCGTGCCTCTTCCACTTAGTCTCCCCTCGTGCCGCGATTGAGGAATACCAATCGGCTTAAGGTCAGGAACATAGTCAATACAGAACTCAATTACCTCCTCATTTCCATAGCCCTTTACGATGCTTCCTTCTGGCCTAGCACGATTACGAACATATTTCTTTAATACTCCCATAAACCTCTCGAAGGGGAACATATTGTGTAGAAATACAGGACCGAGAATGGAAATCTCTTCGACTAGGTGGACCAGGAGGTGCGTCATAATATCGAAGAAGGATGGTGGAAACAGCAACTCAAAACTGACAAGACATTGGACCACATCGTTCTGTAACCGTGGTAGATCTTCTGGACTGATTACCTTCTGAGAGATTGCATTGAGTAATGCACACAGCTTCACAATGGCTACTCGAACATTTTCCTGTAGGAGGCCCCTCAAAGCAATCGGAAGCAATTGCGTCATAATCACGTGGCAGTCGTGAGACTTCAGGTTTTGGAACTTTTTGTCCGCCATGTTTATTATTCCCTTTATATTCGACGAGAAGCCAGACGGGACCTTCATACTGCTCAGGCATTCAAAAAAAATGACCTTCTCTTCTTTCGTAAGAGCGTAGCTGGCACGACCTTGAAACCATTCCGGATGCCGGTCATCTGGGTCTTTCAAAAGTTGTTGATCCCGCCGTGCTTCCTTTGTATCCTTTGTCTTCCCATACACGCCCAAGAAGCTTAGCAGGTTCACGCAAACATTCTTCGTAACATGCATCACGTCGATTGCAGAGCGGACATCTAGGACTTTCCAATACTGTAGCTCCCAAAATATCGATTTCTTTTTCCACATGGGTACGTGCCCGTCAACTCCCTGCGGAACTGATTGTCCGCCAGGACCCTTTCCAAAGATGACATTCAAATCCTTGACCATATCAAATATCTCAGCTCCAGTACGTTCCGCAGGCTTCGGCCGGTGATCTGCCTTGCCGTTGAAATGCTTGCCTTTCTTTCTTACGTTATGATTTCGGGGAAGAAATCGACGATGACCCAGGTACACGTTCTTCCTACAGTTATCCAAAAATACACTTTCAGTCTCATGTAAGCAGTGCGTGCATGCTTTGTATCCCTTATTTGACTGTCCAGAAAGGTTACTGAGAGCAGGCCAATCGTTGATGGTTACAAAAAGCAACGCTCGTACGTTAAATTCCTCTTCTTTGTGCTCATCCCACACAGGTACACCAGGTTTGCCCCACAATTGTAAAAGTTCATCAACTAATGGCCTTAGGTACACATCGATGTCGTTGCCGGGTTGCTTCGGACCTTGGATGAGCACTGGCATCATAATGAACTTCCGCTTCATGCACAACCAAGGAGGAAGGTTGTAGATGCATAGAGTCACGGGCCAGGTGCTATGGCTGGAGCTCTGCTCGCCAAAAGGATTCATGCCATCAGTACTTAGACCAAATCTTATGTTCCTTGCGTCAGCTGCAAAATCTTTGAACTCTCTGTCGATCTTTCTCCATTGCGTTCCATCAGCAGGGGTGTCTCAACTCCCCGTCGGACTTACGGTCCTCTTTGTGCCATCGCAACAACTTGGCATGATCTTTGTTCCTGAACAGGCGTTTCAACCGAGGTATTATAGGAGAATACCACATCACCTTGGCGGGAACCCTCTTCCTGGGTTTCTCGCCCTCAACATCGTCACCAGGGTCATCGCCTCTGATCTTATAACGCAATGCAGTGCATACAGGGCATTCATTCAAATCCTCGTATGCACCGCGGTAGAGGACGCAGTCGTTAATGCATGCATGTATCTTCAGAATCTCTAAACCTAGAGGGCACACAACCTTCTTTGCTTCGTACGTACTGGTGGGCAAACTCGTTATTCTTCGGAAACATATTCTTCAACATTTTCAGCAAATTTTCAAATGATGAGTCAGCTACACCTTCCCGTGCCTTCCATTTCAGCAAATCCAGTGTGCAGCCCAGCTTTTTCAGACTATTGTCGCATCCTGGGTACAGTGACTTCGTGTGATCCTCTAACATGCGATCCAAATTCTCCCTCTCCTTGTCAGTTTCGCAGCGTCTCCGTGCATCAGCAATGGTCCGACCAAGATCATCAGCGGGCTCATCATGTGCCTCTTCTTCACCTTCACCAAACCCTTCCCCACCTTCAGCATCATCCTCCATGAAAGTATCACCGAAAAGGTCATGATAGTTGAAATCGATATCATCCTCTTCTTCATCTTCTTCCATTCTAACCCCTCTTTCTCCATGCTTGGTCCAACAATTATAGCTTGGCATGAAACCGTGCCGAAACAGGTGCATGTGAACGACTCTTGAGGAGGAGTGACCCTTCTCATTCTTACATTCAGCACATGGACACATAATAAAACCTCGCTGTTTGTTCGCATTTGCCACTACGAGGAAATCTTTCAAACCCGTAGTGAACTCACCGGAGAGTCGGTTACCGTACATCCATTGCCGATTCATCTGCATTATTATTATATAAAGTATATAATTAACCATCATGCATCTGTTAAACTAACTAGCTAGCTGGAAATAATACAAATCATGAAAGGTTCAAGTTGCTAACCGCGATCACGGAGGTAAAATAATGAAAACGCTCAAGTGTGTTTCATGCTATGGGGCATTTCATCGAACACCTTGTGTGCATAGTAGGAACCAAAAGCATACCCACCACCCCCTTGTGAATATTGTGAGCAAATGTGGCCAAGTGCAGCGAGGTGAGTCCTATATATAGGGATGGGCCTTTAGTCCCGGTTCACCTGGACAACCGCGGCTAAAGGCCGTGGGGCCGGCCCGAGGACCTATTAGTCCCCGTTGGTCTGGCCAACCGGGACTAAAGCCCCTCCCCTCCGCCAGCTGTGGGCCGAGCGCGCTAGGCCCAGACTATTGGTCGCTGGGTCTCGTCCCGAACCGTGACTAAAGACCCCTATGGTCGCGGGTCCATTATTTTGGGGACTAATGGGGGCGTACCGAAGGCCTATTTTCTACCAGTGCGTGTTTTTTCGCCAGTATTTTTTGTTGGTTTTTCAGGTGTGTTCGTTTTCCGTATGTATGCTAAAATAGCATTAGCTTCTGATTTTTGTATGCCTTTTGCATATTTAAATGCTTTTATAGAATTAAGATAATTCATGTAGTGCTTTTAGCATAGCAAGTAGTCTACTTTTCATTGTTGTCTTGGTGAGGCCTGGACCTGTCATCCAGACATATTTTTTACTATACTAACATTTCAAGCTCCACCATAATAAGGGAGAGAGTGTACAAGCAATCAATCTTTTCATATGCAAAACAAAAGAAAACTGTTGACCAATATATTATTGTCGCAAGTTGGATAGAT